>JAEQBH010001682.1:0-177500 GCA_016808115.1 Tetrastigma voinierianum
TAAAATAATACATTTAAAAAAAATATATCAATCCAATAATCTTTTGAATTATTAATTTTAAATTAAAATCATAATTATTGATTGATGCACTCTAAATTTTTGCAAAACCAATTATTTGTCAACCCCCAGGTTTAGTGCCAAAAAACACTCTCATCATCAGTGTTTCAAACTATTTACTCAGCAGTACTTTAATGATATTAGATTTGAACTGATTTTCAACAAATATTTCACATTCAAACTGATTCGATTAATGTTCAAACATGCTCACATAAATGCTTAGGTCATCAGTCTGTGTGTTCACATTATTATTTGTGGTGTGTCATGGCAGAGCAGTCTGAATAAATGCTGGGTTTAATCCGCACCAGCCTTATGGTTCGAAGATCTTCGGGGCCCAAATTCACTTAATTCTAGTCAAACTTTTAATTGACGAGCCTTGGGCTTACGATTTAACTCTAAAACTTGAAATTTATATCATAGCATCTCTAATGGGCCCATGGTCGTTGGTGGATTCAAACCGTTTGGGTTAAGAAAACTTTTTACTTCAAGAATAAGTCAACATTAGAATATTTAATGTGAATATCAAACAATATATAAAATTATTTAATAACAAATAACAATTCCTAACCGGTTAAATATTTTTGATGACTTTCCACTTAGGCCGTGTTTGGTTTCTTTTATAAATTTTGAGGCAAAAAAATAGAACTAATGGAATAAAAATTAATAAAATAACTTTAATTTAAATTATATTTACTTTATAACTTAAAATTATTACTTTTTTTTAAAAGTATATAATTTTGTCCCGGACTTGAACCCTAATGCACTCTCCACTTAATAGACCTTAACCACTAAATTAGGCATCATTGGCCTTAATTTTTACTATCGATACCTAAAGTTTACTTAAAGCTCATTTTGGATCATCAAATTGACATATTTATCCTGCAAATAGTAGTTTTGGGTTTCTGCCCTACCCTGTCCCGTCCCTAATAGAAAGGGGTATGGAATTTATGATCAAAATTTTGACAAGTTTTGGATTTATGTAATTCCTAGCTTTTGTATCAAGGAGATGTAAAGTATGCCTCGTATTAAGCAATTTCCCACTTAACCCAATTATATATTAAAAATACTTTATTTTATTTTATATTTTAATATATAATATTACTTTTTAAATGAAATAAAATTATATATAAATATAATATTTTATTTTTTATATATATATATATATATATATATATATATATATATATATATATATACCACCACCCATGGACATCCTCGTAATCGTCGGTGAATCCGACACGACATTAGAAATCAGCCTCTCAGACAGCCCACCTGAGACCTAACTCCTGGTCCCAATCAACATCATAAAGATATAACACGAAGAAAACCCGCCACTGTGCCATACGAATACTATCAATATACATCAACCATGTATCATAGCTTCGTGCTTAATAATTTACTCTTATACAACATATATTAAAAGTTCAAAATGTTCTAATACATGTATCAAACTAAAACACCGTAAAGTTCACGAACCCGCTTCGCATCTACTTCTGTGACGTGTTCCGCCTTCACGCTGCTCCTCAGACTAAATAACGATTCCTCGACAGATAGTTTAACGCCCAAAGATTTAACTCCACCCTTAAACGGAAATACTCTCCACCTAAGCTAAGATACGCAATGCCCAATGTAAACACACACTCAAGTAAATCGCGCTGATCCTACTAATGTCTACATGTCATCCCCTACGCCTCAGCCTCATCGACTCCCACACTCTCGCCTAAGCCACTTAGCATTTAAAAATAATCATTTTCAAAACAAAACCCGCTTATGTTACTGGAAACCACGCCATCAGTACCCCGCTACGGATCATTCGAGCACAGGTGCGAACCCGTCAAACGTTATCCTATCCAGCGATTCGCCGATCGCCCGAATCTCACATCACCGAAATGCGCGCAGAGGTATCGCTGCAAACGATTATTTTTCTATCACTTCGCACGCCCGGTTTCCCCAGGCACCGCAGAGGCGAATGATGGCGTTATTTAACAACATATCACAGTTATGTCATCATATATTTACATAACGAACCACACAAACACGTAATGCGTAATTTCACAACTATTACACTAAAATTAAACACACGCAATAATTTACATACACGGTTAATTGATTCAATATTTAACCAAACACATTTTCATAAATTACTTAAGTGAACACTTATTCACGTGAATAGTAAACCATCGGGGTTACTGCTCACCCACCACACAAATAGAATTTTCTCCACTCTGCCTAAAGCTGAGACCGAAGCCACGCTAAACAAGCCTCAAACATTCATAATTATTTACACGCTTAACCGAATATCAACTACAGCAGGAAAAATATGCCCCACTCTGGAAATGGCCTAACTCCACCAACCCGCTCACGTGTAGCCCCCGCCGCGTGTAATCAACTTTCCTTCTTACTCGTCGGCAAACCGACGGTCCGGGATTGGCCAAGAATCTTAGAGAGGCAAGGCTCTCTCTCTAAAAATAAAAACCTGCCCCACCAGATCTCCTCTTTTTCCTAATGCCTCTTGGCTTTTGTAGCCGTGAAGGAGATGATCACACATTATTTTGCTTTATTATCATTTAACTATTCATCCACGTCCTAAAATTCAGGTTCGATGATTGGCGACTATTTCTACCGTCCATTTCCATCATTTCCTCTACTTACGTAACACGCCACATGAGTTATTACGTTATGGGATGACTTTTGTCACCTCACATTTCGCTTTGGCCATTGACCGATACGGCCGCCGAAGACGCAAATTCTCGACTCGACCGAACAACTGACGCCGTTACCAGATTACGGAGACGATTCCAATCCAAGTGAAATCCGCTTCGCCATCCATAACGGATTCTGTAATCGAAATTATGATTTTGCCATTTTTCATAAAATTGAATTTTCGGGCGTTTTCACAAAAATATGTGGGATATAATATATTAATTTAATATAATAAATATAAATATAAATAAATAAATAATAGCTACTTCTGTGGATCTAGTATAAGAATTCTCATCCCATAGGACCCATTTAAAATTCTTGCGATGGTTTAGTGGATGAGCTCTCTCACCTCATCGCTAACCCTACCATTGTTGTTTTAAAGCTTTATTCTGCATCTATTGAACTATGATAGGTGAAGCAAACTCTGAGCCTTGTGGTCTAAACGCTAGCTTGCGATGTTTGGTTAATTTTCAAAATCTACTTAATCAATCACAATTATTTTAAAAACTTAATTTTATAAAAGCAAAAGACTCGCTTTTTCTCACCGGACAAAAATCAAATTACGCTGGCCACAGCTTTTTATTTTATTTTAATAAAATAATCACAATAACTTTTATATTTACAATCGAACCAAATATGTCTAAACTTTCTAATGTATCCCCACCCTTTTGCAAACTTCCCTCAATCTCATTATTCTTCAATAAATTTTAATCTCTAATATTTAACTGCATTTGGCCAGAAAAGCCTTCGATCGCCGCTCTCAATTCATTTTACCAAAGAAGTTTTTCTCATAAATATTTAACTATTAAAATGCTTATTTACATCAAGCTATTGCTACGAACTACCAATGAGATGCGACCTACGACCTACAACATAGAAAATGTAAAAGATG
This sequence comes from Tetrastigma voinierianum, assembly GCA_016808115.1. NCBI lineage: Eukaryota > Viridiplantae > Streptophyta > Magnoliopsida > Vitales > Vitaceae > Tetrastigma > Tetrastigma voinierianum. The sequence goes on from JAEQBH010001682.1 coordinate 3,653, forward strand.
CACTTTATCAATAGATTTACAAATTAACCTAATAAAAAATCTGAAATGTTAAATTAACAATTTTTATGTTTTTAATTATTTCATATTGAATATTATAATGAATTTTTTGGTCATCACTATTATTATTTTTATTATACTTATTGTATTAACAACATTAGTTTAAACATTAAAAGGAAGATACATGTATGAATAAACTACTACTTTTGCAATTTTATATTTGAATCACACTTTAATCATAGTTTTATCAAACACGTAAAAAACATAGCCCTTATATCGCAGTTAACTTTAACCAAACGTGTCTCACTGTTTGTAAAACACAGTTTTATAACCACAGTTTGTTAAACGCGCATATTTCAATTACATTTTTTTTTTTTCATCGCAACCCCAAACAGTTCTTTAGTTTGTGCCTGATTCTCGAAAATTACGAGGAAAGAAGAAAGCTAAAATTTCTTGCAGTCAACAATTTTTTTTTTTTTAAGAAAATAAAAAATAGAGAACAAATTACATAGAAAACTCCTTAACAAATCTTAAATTATTTAATCTTATGGTTTAAAATAAATAAAATTTGTCTGAAATAACAAATAAAAATAATACATGAGATTTAATGGCTAATTTTATTTTCCTTCCACTTTTTCCTCAAGTCATAAGACGCCCGAATGGTCCCAAGGCATCACGAAAACATATTCAAAGCTCTGTGAGATACCCCCAAATCCATCTCAACTACATGTTTGATGGTATTTGTCCTTCCACTTTTCTACCATATTTCATTTCCCTTTAACATTTTTTTTGCTGCCCACTTGTGTAGCCTCCAGCCTAGCTTCACAAGACACATGTGCCAAGACTCTAAGACATACCACACTTAGAACAATCCTCATTTAAACCGAGATTTTCCTTCCATTTTTCCTTTAACAAATTTTTTTTTTTGTCAGGTTATGAGGTATCCTGAGAGAATGGCATTACACTGAAGATAACCTATAAGCCATACCACACCCTGCACCGATCCCCTATCTGAGCCAAGATTTTCTCTCTTCAATTATTAAGTCACGTATCCTCAACGAGTCAATACACACATATAACGAGACCCTCTGTTCATACCATACCAAACTAATTATCATTCGGGGATAAGATGGGACTTTGCTAATGACGATAAAATCAACCACAACTGTATTCCTAGGGCTCAAACTCGAAACCTCTAATTAAGATATGAGATACTCTACCATTCTACCTATATGATCGCATGTCTTTCTTAACATTTTTCTCGAAAAACCAAATATAACATAAATATATTTAATATACTTTTTCTTTTTTACAAGTAAAATATTTAGTAAACCATTCTTACTTCGATACCGACTCTTAAGACCCTCACCTCCTCGAACGTTTTACCTTTTAAACTTCAACGCTCTTATCAAACGAAGCCAGGCTATGTTTTCAGGTACACCACATATACTTAATGAACTAAAATAGAATATGAACATAAAACGTTAACAGAAAAACAAGCCATGCAACCGTGAATCAAGTAAGAATCTGTTTGCAAGAATCATGAATGATCAAGTCTCGTGGTTCGACATAATCTCCTAAGACAAATTATCGTCTTTCGCAGCGCAGAGCCGAAGTTATCTTAATTGCCTCCCAGATAAAATGATATCTCCCAACACAAAGAAAACACTTCTTTGTTAATGTTTAACCCTCACCGTGCGTAACTCAATTTCTATCAAACATAAACGAAACTCCAACGAATCTTAATACGATATTTTTAAATGAGAGTAAAGCGCATTTTTAATGGATAAGATTTATGACTGCTCTGGGCATGGGCCACGTGTCAGCACGCGGTTTGCTTTTGCCTACGGCGACTGGGACATGGGGCCGTCACTGAAAAGCACGTATCGCCCAACAAGAATCCACACAAAACAACATGATGCCGGGCATTAAGCGAGCCTGGGCCGAACCCGGGCCTTTGCTCGGGGAGTGGCTGGGCGGCTGCTGGCGCGCTGCGCAAACCAAGTACGAGCCAGTCCTTCCTTCATTAAATCGGGCCAGCCGTACCCAAACCCAACTAGCGCTTGTATTTATACCCTTTAAAAGTCTCATCCTTATCCCACGCTTTTAATAATGCCTTCCAATGTGCTTTAAACTTTTGGTTACCATTTTAAATGCTGGATGCTTGGAGGCAATTTCTAATTCACTCATAGTTCATTAAGAACTCAATACGATCTTCATCTCCTCACTGAGAGAACACATTCTATGCGACCCACCTGGGAAGCTATGACCTAATATAATTCTTAACTCAAAGATAAATAAATTATCACATTTCAAACCCGTTTTTTTCAACAAGATATGTGAACATATATATTTAATATAATTAATTAACTTAAAATTGTTCAGTAATTAACAACTTAATTGAAGTCATCAAGACTTAAATTATTGGTTTATAGCAAATGATTGAGCATTATCTAAATAAAATTATATATATAAACCTATAATGAAAGAGTGAAAGCCAAGTGGCCAAGTTGGAAAAGAAAAAACAATTAACCTCGAATTAGGATTCTCCTTGGAAGAAGTATATATATAAAGGGGAAGGAGGGGCTTTTTATTATTATTCTTTCCCTCCTTTGAGACAGTATGAATGAAAAGAAGGGAAATCTCTTCTTTTGATTGGCGTGCAACACTCATCATTATGTGAGAAGCCAGAAACCAACTTCCTTTTTAACAATGTGAATATACTGTGTAGTGATTTATTATATGGAAAAATAAAAGATTTAAATGAAATGTTTCATTCTATATGAAAAAAAAGATTTCATAAGTTAACCGCATGAACCATGATTGCAATCGAACGAGACATGTTAAAAATGATCATATTCGAATTTTTAGCGATAATAAAATATTATACATTGTAATAAAACGAATAAATGTAAACAAAAAAAAAAAAGATTTCTACAATGATACCTAATTCAAAATTAATAACAATTGATGTGGTTAACCAATATTCAGCCTCTGTCAATGATCGATTTTTTTTTTATTTGGACTCAAACTAATAGGATTGAGAAAAAGAAAAAAAAAAAAAAAAACAAAAACAGAAGTTGAGTTTCTATTGTTGGGGACCTGGGGTTTATACCCAATTCTTTGAGATATTTGGAAGCCCTCTTCATTGTTGTTTAGTGATATGAAGAATGTATAAGTCAGACAAAATAGTGTGATGCATGAATTGTTGTAAGCAATTAATAGCAAATAAAATATCCACCCTTGACCCAAGTTAAGAAAATATATTTTAAGGCCCATGTTGGATCAAAAGAGTTTTTTTTTTTTTTTTTTTTTTTTTTTGAGGGAACCAATAAAGAGTTAGATGAGTAGAAAGGGATTTATCATGAAGCTTGAGATATTTAATGGAGGGAATAGGAGAGGCCACTTCTTTAGCATGTGAAGAAACCACTATATGCTCTTGGATAGAAAAGAGACCTTTCATGGTAGAAATAACTTAAACTCAAAAATACACCAAAGCACCGACATCTTGCATTGATAATTGATTAACTAAAGCAATGAATAATTCCGAATAACATATTTTGAAAATTAAAAGAAGATGACCTGAACCTCGAGGTGATTCGACACTGTAGTTATAAAAATGATAATTAGAAATACTTCCATAAAAATGAAAGACTGTAAGGAAAATATCGATGGTCGTTTTACATAGATTATGATGTCAATCTATCACAATTTTTTTTTTTTAATACAAGATAAACTATCATGATAAACAAATAATAAGAATAAGATAGAATGATGAAAAAATAAAAAAATAAAAACTAATTGTCATCGATTTAACTGACGCGATACTTGCGAAAACGTTCAACGCTTTAAAAAGATAAAAGTATTACAAAAAGCAATAAAAACGTTATAACTATTGCTAGTTTTATTAAAGCGCGAATTTGAAAACTAATAAAATAACTAAATAAGTATCTCCCTAAAAGCATCTCTTTTATAGCATAAGATATCATTATGATTAATTATCTTATTAAAATATATATTTTAAAATCAAGAAACTACTTACATATAAATTAATTGTACCCACTTCCTAATCATTAACAACAACTTTGCTATCTATTTCATTTACTATTTACATTGACCCTCTTTCCTTAATTCAAACACATTTGATTAATTCTTAAGGTTGCAAATAAATTTATCCCTTTCTTCATATGCTATTTAAAACCAAGTTTATTATTTTAAATTGTTAATATAAAATTAAAATTTACTTATTTTCCTTTAATTTTTATTATTTCAAAATTAAAATATGTTGGGCAATGAAACTATAGAGTATAGACCACTTGAACAGAGTAGTGGGCTCATGCTATAGAGGCTTTAGGACATAGATAATAGGGATGACCTATTGAAAAGGAGAAATTCCAAAAATAGAACGACCTTTTGAAAAGGTACTCTAGAAAATACCATCATTTTTTATTTTTACATATTAGAGGCATTTTGTACAAAGGGTGACATGTTCAAGATTAGTCTTCAAGAGTCAACTCTTCAATCAACGATCAGCTCACCTTGAATTTGGTTCTCTATTAAGCCAAGCCTTAAAAAAAAGGTATTGCTAGTGTTAACTGTTAAGTTTAAGTCCTTGATCTTCACTATTCACTATTCACGTGATATAGAACATCACAATCCGTCTATTTAGTCCAATATTCTTATTAGCACACTTCTGATCAATGATTAAGTTCTAATATAATTTATAATGATCTAATTTTTCACCTATATTATAAATATACACACATAACTTTTCATCTATCTATCCTGATTTTACTCTCTAAATAACTAAAAAAAAAGTCTTATTAATATTAAGTTCAAAATTCTTTTTATATAGACTTTCATCTTTAACTTATCAGACAATGCGAGACACCACACTTTTAATCCAATTTCTCTAAATAATACATCATGTATATTTTATCTGTATACAAACAAGATTTAAGACACATAATTAGCATTGCAAGTATCGATAAGTAGTCGTAGTTCTCAGCTCAATCGAGCTAATCGACCAAGCACATTTCCTCACTGAACCCCCGGAAATGGTACCGGTACTACTCACCGTGAGCCATCAAGCTGATCGGAAATAAAAACTGACAAATGCAAGTCGCCTCAAGCCACAAAGACTCTAATTATTATATATCCAACTCTTGTGCAGACCTGCATTCGAATATATATATATATATATAAAGAAAGAGCATAGAAGTACATATATATATATATATATATATATATATATATATATATATATATATATATATATATATTTATCACGCTTATAATAATTAACTCCTTATTAATATAATTTATAGAATAATATCCTGATTCTCCTACATCTTCTTTGAAGAAAATTAATTATTTTTAAAATAAATATATTTATAACTAAATAAAATAACAAAAACAAAGGATTGTTTAAGAATAAAAAAAAATAGAGATATATTATTTATGTCATCCCCTAGTAGAGATATAAAAATTAAAAAACTTTTTAAAATTTTATATACAAAAATATTTGAGTTTTCATGGTTTTTCGTGAGTCGAAGTTACTAGCTGCTCCTCGTGATCTGTACACAACGCAATACTCTAACGAAGCGAATATTTTTCGAAGTCGCTCTCACACGAGTCGAAGTTTTGACCGAAGCTTTGATCGAGCGAGTTCAATTTCACGCGAAATACCGCCTCATTAAGACCTCACTGCTAATGTGAGAATAAGGAGTGTAAGGAAGTAGACTGTACCCACTATATGGAGCATAGGGGAATAACAGTGTGGGGCAGAGGAGAAAAGAAGAAATGGAAATGGTCCCATTAATATAGAGTTGGCTCAAAATTCCACGTACACAACAACTCTTACTCAAGAAAGAAAACTTAAATGGAAAAGTAGGTTATAGGTAGCCAATTTCAAAATAATACGCTTGGCCAAGACGACATTCATATTAAACTCCAAATCCTACAAAGCTCAGCCTTAGAGAGTTGGTCATTTAACACAGACGTGAGCCGTGGCTATAGAGGTCTGGTCAACCCTTCCTTGCAATTTAACTCATTGCTTATTCGAAGTTCATACTGACTCGACTCTCCACGCCAAGACGGCATGTAATGTATGCACGTGAGTGGAGGGCGTCAGCGACGATATTCATATTAAACCCAAACTTACAAGCCTTGAAGGCTTTTAGAGAGTGCTGGTCATTTAACAATATGACTTTAAAAAAAAAGGTTTTTTTATAGTCCAATAATAATATATCAATTTAAAAATATTATAGAATAATAATAGATTATGTTGTAATATATCACTTTCAAAAAATATTATAGGATAATAGATTATAAAAGTTGATTGTTTTTCTTAACAAATATATCTTTTTGTACATCTATCTCATATATTCACTATGATTGTATCTTGACTTCCCCTAATATCGCGCTTTTAAAGCTCTAATATTGTATCTCTTCGTGTTTACTCCAAATCATAACTTAAATTCACTAAGATCAGATTCCCGACTTTACTAAAATTATACCTTAGATTCACTAAGATCATACCTCATATTCGCCTGGCTGTCCATAATAGTAATTCAAAATTGAATAACAAAAATATGAAAGAATAAAAAAAATTGTATACACATTTATTCTCTACTGAATCATACAAAATAAATATTGATATATAACCTATAAGATGGTTCCCTAATTCAATGAGATATATAACAGAACACTCTTAATCACCATAATCAAACGAAATTTGGATAAAACCCAACATAAACTTATAGCTTTCCTTCTACATAGGCTAACTAGGATTTAGGTGCTTAAATGGAGGACGAGACAATCTCGGCTGAAATACCTCGACCCGACCCCGATCAAACTCGACTCGTGTGAGCTCGACTCGAACTCGAGCTCGACTCGAAATGTTAACGAGTCGAGTCGAGCAACTCATAACTCGACTCGAAAAGCTCGCAAGAAACTCGAATATTTTTATATCTCTACTCTACTTTAGGGTATGACATAAATAATATATCTCTATTTTTTTATTCTTAAACAATCATACATTTTAATTATTTATTTAGTTATAAATATATTTATTTTAAAAATAATTAATTTTCTTTTAAAGAAAAGATAAGAGGAATAGGATATTATTCTCTATAAATTATATTACTGTAAGCTAAGATATAAACTTGATAAATATATATATATATCTTATTATTAATCGATTTTAAAGCTGATATATAATAATTGGGGTTCTAATGAAACGAAACAACTCGCGAAATCACTAACCCGACTCGATCAAAACTCGACTCGAGTAAGCTCGACTCGAGCTCGAGCTCGACTCGAAATGTTAACGACTCGACTCGAACTCAGTTGAACTCGAACTCGACTCGCATCATTAGCACCCCTAAGTTTAGATCGATGATAACTTCACATTCCGTTGTCAAACGAAATCTAGAAATGATGGTTTCGCATCCTGTTGTCAAACGAAATCAAAGAATGATGGCTTTGCATTTCCTAATTTCCATTCTCGAGCTTTTATAACACCTTGGAACACTAAGTTCTTTTTTCTCACTCAATCCGTATTTCAAATGCAATTATAGCTTAGGGTTTAAAGAGAATAACAAATAGGGGTGTAGAGCAGGAGGACTAAGAGTGGTTAGTGATTATGTGATATTTTACATTTTTTTTGTTTTGTTTTTGTTTTGTTTTTATCAATAGCTTAATCTGGTATATAAGGATGTATAAAAGCGTATTCTTTCAAAGGAAAACAATCACCATTATTAGGTATGATCTTAATGAAGTAAGATACTTCATCTTGGGCTAATTTGGCGCATTTACACCGAACCTAAGATACGATATTATTGGGCCGAGTTTTTGGGCACAATATTGAATAAGCTAAAGTACGATCTAATGAATTTTAGCCAATGAGTTTAGTGAACATTCTAAGTATTACTATTATTAAGTTAGGTCGAGATACGAGATGAATATACAAATGATATCTTTATCAAAGAAAAACAAATAACACATAATAAAACTATCATATAATATTTTCTAAAATTGACATAATATTATTAGGGTTATAAAAATCCTACTCTAAAATCATATTATTTTGAAATTAAGAGCTCCATAAGAGCAACTCAAAGCAGTCACTAAAACCATTTTTGACATAAACGGAAAATGGTGTCTAACAATACCAAAAACAGAGCTAAAATTTGGTTGTTGAACAGTGATCAACAAAAATTGGCCAAATATAGATGATCACTACTCACACCAAACACGCCAGAAAAACCCAATATTCTACCCTTCAATATTATAGCCAAGTGGGATTTTTAAAATCACACCCGTGAACCAACAGCTTCTTTGAACCAACCAAAATATTCATACCGGCATGAAAAATGGGCCAGAGAACTCAATTCAAAACGACCACCCGAATCCATTTTAACTCCTGGGCGATTTAAACAAAAATTCTATAACAAGAATGAAATTCGAACGATTTCCATATATGAGGGAAATCGAAAAAAACTATTCGAAGAAGGAGGGAAGAATTCAAGAGGAAATCGAACCGATGCAAAGAAGTCGCAAATTGCCGCTTCGCCGCCGGCCCAATCGTCCGCGCCAATACCACGCCGCTATCTGCCTCCGTATCGCCAACTCGCGCCGCTCTCCGCGAACGGAGATCTCCGCGATTAGCGCCACTGGCCACGGCTTCTTCTTTCCCCCGCCCCCGGCGATCTCTTCCCCTGGTTTGTACATCTTTCCCTAATGCCGCTTGGTATTTGAAATGAAAAATAAAAATACTTTAAATCATATTTTTTGTAAATACTTTAAAATACGAATTAAAAATTAAAATTTTTACTTGATATTAATTGACTTATTTTATTAGCCTACAAATATTTTTATTAATTTCATCATTTTCTAAAAATAATATTATAAATAAAATATTATTAATTAAATGAAAACCATAAATCATATTTTTTGTGAATAATTAAAATAAAATGTTTTACTTGATATGAATAATTTATTTTATTAGCCTACAAATATTTTTCATTATTTTTTATAAGAAGTACAATAAAATTTTAAAATTAATTAATATTCAGAACCAAAAAGTTCACCTATCAAATTATTAATTCAAAATATTTTTATTTTATTTACAAATTAATTAAATATTTACGCCATTTTTATTTTTACTGAATCTTTATATTTATTTTAAATTTTAATTAAATATTTATTTATCTTTTTTAAATCAATTTTATAATGTATAAGCTTATAAATGAACGCTTATGATACTTACGTAATTATTAAGCAATAGAATTAAAATTTAATGACAAGATAGATGCACTTGGGGATGCCATCACGATGCTTTTACTTAAATCTCAAAAATAATCTCGTGGAAGAAAAAATGACTTACACGCTTTTTTTTTTTTTTTTTTTTTTGCTAACCTCTGAAGATGCTCTAACCTACTTTTCCAAACTTAAATACCTAATCGATCAATGTCTCAATAATTTCCAGGAACCCCACCGACGAGTGTGACATTTATGATTTGGGGCGGTCTTTCCGAGGCTAATTTAGCTTTGCCTTTCTTTCCTTGCGTCCTTCCCAGCTCATGTACTACGTATTGCATGAATTAAACATGATGCTTGGAGTGCATTGCAGCTAACGTTTTGAAGTCTTTAATTTTATTCCTTCGACACAATGTATATAAACACATAAATGAAATTATTAAAATCATAAGATGAAAACCATATACAAGTTTAATAACATAAATGAATCTATTCAAAGCTTATATATTCGATATTATTATTATAACTCAAATACTTATAATTAAGTTTTACTAGATATCGACTATTATTATAATTATAGATTTACTTTGATAATAATGTTTTGGTCAGTCAACCATTCATACACAAATTAATGTAGCAAAAAGATAATAAAAAATAAAATGTCATATTAAGACAATATAACCATATGTCGCAACAGAAACATCGAACATTTAAATCACGAAAGTTATTAAATTAAAATTCGATATTTAGTTTAAACCATTTTATTTAAATAAAATTATAAAAAGATATTGTGAACTATTGATTTCAAAGAAAAATCGAAAAGAAAAAAAAATTACTCCATAGCGCCCTCTCTCTTTATCTCGTCAGTCTCTTGTTCAGCTATAGTTATGATGATATTTCAACATTATCGACTCCAAAATCACTAATTCTATCATTTTTTCTCTCTCAAATTTGGGTTTATTTTCCAATAAAATTGTTTTTTTCTATATCGATCTGGGTTTAACTTTATTTTTTATCTATTTTTCTGTTTCGCTTAATGATCTATTACGACGCTAAGGCTTATCACATCATTATAATAAGTTTGGCCATCGACTACATTACAGAAGCTATATTAACGATAATGGCTTCTTCATGGTTTTCGCATTTTAGATGACAAAATTCACAATACGATAAAAGCCATTATTCAAACTACAAGCCATAAGATGTCAGGTATCTGCATTCTGCAGATTTTCAAACATTGGCGGATTATCAAACGGTAGCTTAACCAATCATTTTTTCTATTAACATGTATGATGCGTTATCCTCTAAAGTTTTTTAACACTCTGCTTGTTAAGATTTATCATATTACTAATATTTAATCAATAAATTAATCTTTATTAAAAAAATAGAGTTATGAATATGATATTTAAAAAAAATAACATGTGGTTAGGCGAACTATGTTTGTAATGAATCGTGTTTCTAGCTTTTTATATTTGCCAAATGATTCAAAAGAAAATATTATTTTATAAACAAAATGGGCTTCATAAATATTGTATTCTGGTCTTTTTCTGTTAAATAAGTTTTCTTAATGTATTTTTCTATTATATTCATTATTTTATTTTTATTAATTATTAAGTTTTGTTATACTTTATCGATTCAAACTAATAATAATATTTGATAAAATGCATAATTGGGTATTAAAACTTTTAAAAGATAACACAATAACCATATTAATAATATAATAAAAACACATATTAACGACTACGACATGATTTATTTGGTTTGTCTCATCAATAAATATATTATGTCGCTCAATCTTCACTAATTAAGAAATCACTTATAATAAAAGAAAAACCAATATTTATATCAAGATTTGAATACAATCATATAACAGATGTTGAAGAACCTAAATAAAAACAATTAGTAGAAAAACTACTTTTTTTTGAGAAATAAATGATATAAAAAGATGTCAAGATTGAATTCAGATAAATAATGACAAAAAAAAAAATCACCCTCAAATAGGGTTTTCTTGGAAAACTTTTGTTTGAAAGGACATGGAAATAATTTAATTATTAAGTATTACTATGGATTATAATAAGAATATGCTTCATTTATAACAAAAAGTCAAATACATTTCTATTCAATCAACAAATTTAAAAATGGTAATGGAACATATTAGAGAAGTCATTACACTTGGAAAATACAAAAAAAAAAAAAACAGAAAAAAAAACTCGCCTTAATATTTAATGAAGATATTTGATCATCTGTGACGCTCCTTCAGTTTTTCTGCATAAATAAAAATATATATATTTAATGTTATTTAAATACATATATGAACACAATTTCTCAAACTCACGACTACAATATGTCGCCACGTCTCCTTAACTCCTATGGTCAGTGTCAATGGGTCATTACATCTTCTATTTACAGTATAAAATAACGCCCCATTCTTGCCCTTATTTACAAAAGCCCTACCAACTAATTTGACCTACTAATAGTCTCCCATTCCTACTCTTAAATATGTCATTATGTGTGTTGTTTGAAAATATTGGTTTTTTGAATTCATTGTTTTCTGACTATTATTAAAATTACAATAACTATTATAAATATGATAAAAAGATACCCATAAATTTATGGAGTATTAAATTTTTTTTAATAAATTATAATCTATTTATTTGCTATTCAAAGACACTTGCATTTATAACCAAGGAAACAATGAAAACGATTGATAAAAATGAGAAAGTCATTAGTTACACCAATAGGAAACCTTTCTTAGTGTTTTTTTTTTTAAATGTTTTGATTGATTAATCAAAAACCATAATTTTTATATTTATAAATCCAAAACTAAAATTTGTATAATAAAAATCAAAACCGACTAATCAATTCTATCATGGATCAAATTTATTTGGATTTTTTCACCCCCTACCATTAAGATGACATTTGTTTTTTACTTACCCTAAAGATAACTTTTGTTCTTAATAGGATTAAGTATTTAGTAAATATAAAAAAAGACAAGATTTAAATTGCTTATTTTTTTTTTTTAAAACAACTTTAAATTATTATCTAGAATTTTGAATAAAAAATTTAAAAATTCATAAGATTTTATTTAAAAGACAAAAGCTAAATATTTTAGCATTTTCTATTTAATCAAAAATTTTAAAATTCAACAATAAATCATGAAAGGTGAAAAACTAATAGAAAACAAATTGATTTCAGGAAAACAAACAAACTCCACCTAACTAATTAACCCTGACTCCACCACCCCAACTGCTGGAACTGCTGAAGTAAAAACCGAACGGATGTGAAGAAAATGAAATGGATTGATGGTGGGTAAAGTTAAATTTTAAACATATATATATATATATATATATATATATATATATATATATATATATATATATATATATAAAAGAGATTCACGGAAAATCCTAAGAAAATGAGAATGTGGGGTTGAAAATCTAAGACAGCTTTTTTCAGAAAGATTGTGGGATTCTACGTGAACTGTGAAGTGAAGTGAAATTCTTTTGGGGGCATCTTCTTGCTTTCTTTTCTTATTTCATGGCGCAAGCCAACCTCCACAGCCACAAACCCCGCCCTCTATCACCACTACTGGGTAAGACCTTCATTAGCTGCTAATTTATTAATTAATTAATTACCTGTTAATGACAAAATAGTTCAATCATATTTTAAATTTCCTATCATTTTTTTTATACTTCGGGTTTGGTAACTATAGGTCTCTTACTTCAAGTGATTAAACTTAATTCAAATTTCTTAAATCCCTTCCATTAACATATGGTCAAAATGATAGAATCTTCCCAAGATAGGTGTTGTGATTCGTGCTGTAAATAACGTGATAAAACTAGAAAAAAATGAGAATGAATAATATACAGATTTAGGTGGTTCGATTATGTGTTTATATCCACAAGAATAATAATTAAACTCATTATTTCGTAATATGGTTACATAAAGGTATATAATAATCATATATAACAAAATCATAGCAACCCATGTCATGCACTATAATATCATTACATTTAAGAATTACGACAAACCGCATGTTGAATGATAATTTCAGCATGTATTATTTTAGCGAATTTTTTAAAATTTATTTTCGATAAATCTCAAGCTTTGTCACACATAAGCATTCTTGGAGAAGATATGATTTGACCAGATCCTATATCATTTCATTGTGCGATGATTATATATATATGGCTAGCCACCAAATACAATATTTCAAAGGCAATTATTTGGAAACTCCATGAGAAATGTCTTTTTACCATGATCGATTCATGCTGACAGCTACTGCCTTCTTATTGGACATCTTTCTTTAATCATTCAACCATTCCCTCCATTATATACTGAAATATTTGATTAAGAGCCTCAAATAATCCAACAGTTTGTAAATCCCAACCATTTCATGTTTTTTCTTGAAAATAATATTTTTTGAATCAAAATTCTATTTATTGTCTTATATAGTATACTTTTATTAAATGACCTTTTAAAACCCTAATTTTTTAAATTTGACCATTTATCAATTTTTTGCATGATTTTAACAAAAATGTTTATCTTATTTTTTTGTAAAAATAACCCATTTTTTTTAAAGAGAAAATATAAATATATGAAATAGATAATAATATTATTGTTTTATATTAAAAATTTAAGGGTATTTGATGTATTTTAACCAAATATTTATTTTAAATGTTTATATACGTATTCATAGTTAGGACATTAGTTCAAAAAGAACAACGAGTGTATTTTTATCGAATTGAAGTCAATATATATATATATATATAGAGTTTATGTGTGATATTTGTAAGAATAAAAGTAAGCTAACAATTACGGTAGGATATGAAAATAAGAAAAGAATAAAAGAAAAGGAAAAAGAGTATAGCTTTATAATTACCAGCTATAAAGTGGATTAAAGGGCGCCTATAGGAGAATTACATTTAGTAACTTCCACTTTATTACTTTTGGAATGGAAAATAAAAGGAAAGCAATCATCATATATTAGTATTTGTCTTCACCATGATTATAATTTGGGTCGATATCTCGTGTTTATTATAAAAATCAAAATCTTAAGGAATAATTCAGATTAGTTTTAATACTATAGGTTTATTTTTCAATATCACTAATTGAATATTACAACTGTAGGTATCCTATGAAACTGTCAAAAATACTTCACTACGAACACTTCTATTATTATTAAAAATCACATATCATATCATATAAATTAAATCCAACTATTATAAATTTAATTATTATATAGATAATGCAATTCATTTAACTTATTTAACAATTAAATTGAATTAAATCTTGTATATGCCTATACCAAGATGATTATATTTCAACACATTTACTTCAAAATAACCAAAAAATTTACTAATTTATCCACAGATACGTTAATTCTAAGTTGACTGTATTTTATTATATATTCAATCCAAAGCCGTAAAGAAGCATGTTGGATTTTGTGTCCTGCTCAATCTAATCATAACAAACTTACTGCCTTAATTAACACAATACTTGACTACTTTAAATATTTACTTCGATTTGAAATACCTTTTAGGCTTTAAAATAAAAAATCATAGATGAAATTCTCGAAAAACTTTTAATAATCATGAATGTCATATATTGATTAATCCTATAAACTCTAAAATAAGAATTGGATTAATCCCATAAAACCTAAAATAGGAACTCGAATTGATAATCATGGGTTAAATCACAAGGCTTTAGATCAAAATTTTAAAAGCATTATAATGATATTTTTATTTGACATATTTCACAGTTTTTTTTTAACTGAATTTTTTACAACCAGATTTTAAACAATACAATAATGTTTTAAAAGTATTATAATCTTTCACATTGTTACTTGTTAGCTTAATTTTATTCATGTAGTTACCATTTATATTTAAATAATGATGAAGTAAAATATATATTAAACTTTTTTTTTTTGTTGTATGGTAGATAGGGTTTCATTATGTCCGTATCAACCATAATCCTACTTTCTTTCAAAAAAAAAAAAATCAGAATCCTACTTTATATTTTTAGATTAATGAGAAATATCGTGCTTTTTAAAGCAATCTGATTCTGAATTTGGTTTCTTTAAAGAAAAATGAACGACACGTGTCGAAATTTGACTGAAGGGAGAGATAATCCCGAGATTCGTTCACCTACTGGTCAGACAAGAACCCACACGTGTCGCAAGCCAAACTTCAACGCTGCGAGACAACATTTCAAACATTTCTTCATGGGTACTTTCCCGCTCATTTCTAATTTGTGTTGAACGGTTTCCTTGCGTTATCCCACGCTCAGTGGCATTCCTTGTAATAATTAGCAAGTCGAACCCAAATGGTTACAAGTCATCACTCACCTTTTTTCTCTTCACTTCTCTTGCTTTCTTTGTAACTGCTGAAAAGCGCTTCTATGTGTCTCAGGCGCTTGATGCCAAAACTCAATGCTGAACTTTTTTCAAAATCCTGAGACTTTAGAATTTTCCAATCTAATAAGACTGTCTCACCGCCCTGGAGCCGTCGTTTTATCCGGAATGAATGGTTTCACAACAATATGTTCTTTCCGGCTATGCTCCACCCGATTCGTGTCTAACAAAACTGCTGTAGAGAAAACATCGGTTTTGGGGCTAAAGATGTATGTTGTAATCGCAGAAGCGGTCATCATATTGTGATCGCTGTTTCGTTTTGACTTTTTCCGTCTATGCTGTAAACGGAAGTCCAGCGGCAAGTGCTCAAGAAGACGGTTCGGGCTTGATTCCTCTCTGGTTTTCGAAGGAGATCGTGGAAATCAAATATAGATCGTGGAAAGAGATTAAGATCGGTGAAATCTGTGAAGGTGAGAAGGAGGTTAAAAAGCTTGAAAGTGTGAGCTCGAGAAGGAGGTCGGGATGGCATCGACGGCCGAAACGAAGTGAAGAAAGTGATTTGTCGCGTGAGAGTCGGACCGAAGCTTCTGTTTGCGGTGACAGCGGAGCCGCAGAACATCGGCTGTACGGTAATAAATTGAAGAGAACTGAGATGCATGACAAATGGATTTGTAGAAGAAAAATGTGATTGGAGAAGGAGGCTATGGTGTGGTTTATAGAGGAGTCTTGGCCGATGGCTCTGTGGTGGCTGTGAAGAATCTGCTGAACAATAAGGCGGTGCGACCGAAATCGCTCTTGCTTTGCTGTATAATTTCGTATAATCTGATAGTTTGATTAAATTTTAGTCCTTCGTTTTGGTTGGTACGGAGATGACGGAGCACGTTAGATCTGGACTGCATTGTTTTTGTGAGCAATTGATCATTCATTTGCAAAAGGAATTAAAAGTAAAAATGGTTGCTTTCGGCTTTATTCTTCTTGTTCATTATCATTACCTTGACTGGTTGTCTTTTTCACTGTTTTAATATCTTCCTTTAAAAGTTAAAACCACTATATGGCATTTATACATTTTTTTATTCTGAAAAGCTGTTTGATTTCTAGGAAGATGTATCATTTCTCTTCAGAGAGTGTGTTCATCTTGTGTACTCTTTTTGAGTAAGATGGTTACATCTCAGGCCTTCAAGTGTCAATATCTGGTTTGTGCAGTCCATTACCTCCAATGGATAGTGCCTTTGAAGAAAGTGACATGTGAATAGTAACGATATCTTATGTGCTTGGGATTGTAGCTCAATCATGGGTACAAGTTTAAACCTACATTTTCTTTATAGAACTAGAATGTGGAATGCTTGTGCAGTCATGTAAAGGGTGTACCGAAAGTTAAGGAGACACATTGGGAAGAGTAGATGGATTTTCCAATGAAAATTTGTTGAAGTTTGTGAGAATGTCTTCAATATTGAATATGAGATTATAGTGTCAAATTGTCAATATTATGTGAAGAATATGAGAAAATGTAAAATTAGTGAATAACTCACCCAGTTTTGTGGGTAATGAAGATATTCTCTTAAGGTTTCTGTGTAAGGAATGCCACCGGGTTTTTTTTAATTTATTTTTTATGTATATTCCGATTTGTTTCCAAATATTTGAAGAAGGGAAGCAGGCTCGTAGCTTAAAAGCAAAGCCAGACCGGGAGTTTAGAGAATTTCCTCCATTAAGGAATTCTTGAGTTATGAACTTATAATAATTGGGAATTTGTATTTAGTTGGGGCAATTTTTTTAATTCAAGTCTTATTTATTTTGTTAACCTTCTTTTGCCTAAAAGGTTTCTAGATGCAGATTTTTCATCTTATATTTGTTTTGTTTGTAGAGGGCAGGCACAGAGGGAGTTCAAGGTGGAAGTTGAAGCCATTGGAAAAGTAAGACATAAGAATTTGGTAGGCCTAGTTGGGTATTGTGCGGAAGGTCCCCGAAGGTAGGCCTTAATAGCCACTAAGTTCTGTAATCGAATGCTTTGAGGAATATGAGAATATGTACATCCTTGTCATTGCCTAATCCATCCATTACATTTCCACTGGATGAACAGGATGCTTGTTTATGAATATGTTGACAATGGCAATTTGGAGCAGTGGTTGCACGGTGATGTAGGGCCTGTCAGTCCTCTAACATGGGATATTCGGATGAGGATTGCTGTTGGAACTGC
This sequence comes from Tetrastigma voinierianum, assembly GCA_016808115.1. Taxonomy (NCBI): domain Eukaryota; kingdom Viridiplantae; phylum Streptophyta; class Magnoliopsida; order Vitales; family Vitaceae; genus Tetrastigma; species Tetrastigma voinierianum. The sequence goes on from JAEQBH010001682.1 coordinate 21,457, forward strand.
AAAAGGGTGTGATATTCTGCGATCTTTATATACATTTTATTTCTTAGGTCTTTATTTATCTTGTCTGAGCATGACCTTTCCTTTTATTTGCATCCTAATACTGCTTAAGAAATTGGCCTATGAGGATGATTGACCAAGCTTTCAGATTTTGGAATGTAATCCTTGATTTTTCTTGGTTGTCATCTGAAAAACAGCTATAAAAATTTTAGTTGCAAAACAAGCATGTTAAAATGCCAATAAAATAAAGCAATACAGTGGTGAAATATCCCCACCCTGGTTTTGAATGCATCTAACAAAGTGACCCTTTTTTGGCTTTAGTATTGTGGGATGGAGCCTCATTTTAATGAATTTTAACTTCTAGAAGTTTGTGAGAAATAGGAAGCAATTTGCGATGAATCTTATCAACTATGGTTTCACTATTTTTTTTTTCCTTTCTCCTTTTTCCTTTTTTTTTTCTCTATGAGAAACTACAATTTAATTGCATCTTGAATAAAAGTAAAAGAAGGATGAGATGTGGTCATTCTGCCATGTAGCAAATGTGGTCTTACAGTTCAAATATTCGCTGTCTTTTTCCTTGTCTAAAACTATACATCGAGTGCTATAATTCTACAGATATATCTATGGTTTTATCAGAAACTCAAGTTCTTCTCCTGTTCTTTAAGCTTCTTATTGCAATTAACTTGCAAACTCTATTTTCTAAATTTCTATCTTCTTTAGCTTGTTTTCTAGTTTATTTTAGCTTTTCATTCCTTAATATTTAGTTCCCTTTTTTTGTTTGTAGGCTAGCTTATTTGCATGAAGGGTTAGAACCCAAAGTTGTACACCGAGATGTAAAATCCAGTAACATTCTTCTGGATAGAAAGTGGAACGCAAAAGTATCAGATTTTGGACTAGCCAAGCTCTTAGGATCTGAGGCAAGCTATGTCACTACACGAGTAATGGGAACCTTTGGGTATGATCTTCCTTTGTCCCCTATAATATTTTTCAATAATTTGTTAGTTAGATTTAAACTTAGATGTCTTGTTTCTGTGTACACATGTATTATTAAGGCTATATGTCATCATTTTTCTGTAGATATGTCTCTCCTGAGTATGCTGGTATGCTTAGTGGAAGGGAGTGATGTCTATAGTTTGGAGTCCTACTTATGGAGATAATCACTGAAGTCCGGCTTGATTATTCTAGACCAGTTGGAGAGGGGTGAAAACAACCTTTTTTCTTTTCTTTTACAATGATTGTGTATCAATGTCATACACAACTAGCCTGTCATAACTCTATATTCTCATTGTCTGGTTTTTAGATTAACTTTAGTTGATTGGTTTAAAGGAATGGTAGCTAGTCGTCGTGGAGAAGAGTTGGTGGACCCTTTGATTGAAGTTCAGCCCTTTCCAAGAGCTTTGAAGCGGGCATTGCTGGTTTGTCTTCGCTGTATAGATTTGGATGCCAATAAGCGGCCAAAGATGGGGCAGATCGTGCATATGCTTGAGGCAGAAGAGTTTCCTTTCCGTGCTGTAAGCTCCCTTCCCTTATCACAATGTTCATAGTGTTCGTTTCAATGATTGTAATTGCACGACGAATCAGAGTTTATTTAGAATTTATCTGTTTATGCTACATTAGTATAGCATCTGTTTCCATCCATACAGAAGAATTTAATCACAAAGTTGTCCTGACTGGTTGTTTTCAGGGAAAATTTTACTTATCTGTTCTCCTAACTGATTGTTTCTTTTTCCTGTGAGATGCAGGAACACCGATTGGCCCGAGAAACAGATCCTCTCCCTTCTCGTGTTGCTGTGACTGATAAAATTGCTCCTCCAATGAAGCATGCTGAGAGTCATGGTGTGGAGAAATCGAAATGGAGATAGATGAGGATCATCCCTTTCTAGCCAAGTCACGGACATAAGAAGAAGAAGAATGATAGCTAGAAAGTAGTGTAAAATTTTTTCCATTCATTTAGAAAGAAGAAATTAAAGCAGTGGTTTTCATTTACAGCCTTGGGTGGCACATTTCATTTTCATCTTTAGTCAATGTATCACAGAACCTCTAATTTAAAACGGTTTCCCGTAAATAGTACATGTGCATAATATGTTCAATTTATCAGCCGATTGTTCTCGTCAGATCTCATTATTTGTTAATTAACGAATTAGGGATAGGAAATTCAAATTTGCAGCTTCCCTTTCGATGTCACCGACGGTCTCTGTAAAATACACCTACACATCATCAGAGCTATTAATACTTTTCAGTTTGTTGCTGCAGCTTGACTTTTTATACTACTGCGCTGTCCCCACAAGGTCAGCATATATATTTTTAGTCCCTCTTTTAGGCTTTTGTTTGAAACCGGACCGTAATAAATTAATTTTATAGTTAAACTTATTTTATCTTTTTTCTAAGATATAATGATTAAATTTAAAATACGTGAAAATTTTCGATTATATTTTATTTTTCAATATTTTTTATAATAAAATTAAACATGAGAAAATTATTTTCAGAGCTTATTATAACTTGAAAATACTATATAAAAAAAATATGAAAATGTATTTTTTCTCTACGTTTAATTTTAAATAAAATAATAACTTTTTTATATATATTTTTAAAAATTTCAATCCTTAATAAATAGATAAATGAGTTAATAAACATATTGTTTTTAAATCTATTTTGGGATTTTCCTTAAAATTTTCTTTTCTTCTATTTTTTTTTGTTTTTTTTCTTTAATATTTTTCAGGGTTCAAAAGTAGCCTTAATATTTCTTTCTTTCCACTACTTAATGGGTTCCAAAAGAAGCCTTAGTTATTGCATCTTTCCTTTTCAGCAGCCATGATTTCACAGTCACACACACTTTACCAGGCGTGCACTGCTGTAGAAAGGCATTTAAGAGTGGGAGCCTCCAGAAGAGGCATTTTCTTTCGTTAGGTTACATGGCCTGATGGCCATAGCTAGGAAAACTTTATCTTTCTGTTTATACAGAAGTCCTTTATTTTAGTATAGGAGGAGGGGGGTGCCCAATCCCCATGACCATGAGGAAAAAGCTAGCTTCTATAATATATTGTAGGAAATTCGGAAAATGTCTCAACAGAGTGATGTTAGAGAATATGCTTTTAGCTGAACAGAGCAGAGCAGAGTAGCAGAGCAAATAATAATGTAAAGTGTCCTTTATGGCTTACATGGATGGGATTGGGTCCTCACCATATCGCATAATAGATGTATAATAGATGTTTACCCTTCCTTGCCAGCTGATAAAGAAACCAAGATAGGTGTAGAGAGCATATTTCTGTTGAAAGGGGCTTGTCGTGGCTACCATAGTGATGCTTCCCTTGAAATAGACTGCTTGAGTTGTAATTTCTTCCTCCTTCATACTTAGCATTTGAGACCGACATCCCATCTTAGGTAAGTCCCCAGCAACACTGATTAGTTCACCAATTGTTTAGGATGGCAAATGTTATTCATGAGTGCTGTTGTAAAAATGTTGGTATGCTCTCTTAGATGCTTTTTTCGTTGTCCGATTTGGGAGGATTTGACTTAGAGTTTATTATATGGTAGAAAGATTATTCTTATTTGTAGATTGATTTGACTTAAGAGTTTATTATATAATAGAAAAATTATCTATCATTCATAGATTTAGGTAATAGATTGGCGGAACACATTAAAATATTGTGCATATTTGAAGAATTATTTTATCTTTTTTGTTGTACAGGTTTTTTTTCGAGTTCTGCCTTTAATGGGAGGAATGGGTATGGTTTTTTTAATTTTAATCGGGGTTAGATACCTGTTGTATTAGACCTATAACAAAATTGATATTGCTTGCCCCTTCCTATCTCAAATATATTTAAAAGTAAATTTATTTTTGGCTTTCTTAACATATGACATAATAATAATTTTTTAAAAAGAATATATGATAATAATTATTAAAATATTTTTTATAAAATAATTCTATTATGAATTACAACATTTCTTTTTTATATGATATATTAATTTTAATGTAATAAAAAAATTGGCATGTTCATAGACTCATACCAGAGAAAGCAAAGGATTATTGAAATTAATTTGTGTGGAGATAAATAAAATCATTTAGAGAACCAAAAAAAAAAAAACAAAATATTAAGGAAAACACCCATACTTAAACCTGTGTTTTCCACACATTCCTCTATTGTTACAGGCCTATTATTCCTGTTTACCTTATGGCTTTATTTGAAATAATAATTTAAACCCCACCCTGGTTAAAAAACTAGCGACTTTGATCAGAAGATTGCTCTTATCCGCTCCATTTACCCGAAAAACTATTAAAAATTTTTTTAGTAAAATGGCTCTCTTTATTTGATTACACATAAAATGAGTTTGAAATTTGAATAGACATGTATAGTTAATTTTATTAGGTTTTAAACTTGTTTTTATTTTTTCAATTTTTTATATTTTTTTGTATTTTATTTATTTTTAATATTTTTAGGTTTCAAACAAAATAGAAATTCGGAGCATGAGATCTACCATCTCTTTTAGTCAGAACTCAAGGGTAATTGGCATTTTAGTATTTGTTAATATTTTAATTCATTTTTAATGATGATATAATTCATGCCCCAAATCCACAAGACTTCCCATGAATGATCAAGACTAAATCTTGGGGTACAACTCATTAGCTTTGACCAATTGGTTATTATTTTAATATAAAATAACAAATGTTTATTTCTTTGTTATACTTATTCATCATACATGCTTAGTGCTACTTTCTTAATTATATTTAGAAATGTTTTAGAAATACCGATTAAAAATCATTTTTTAAGAATATTACTAAAATATAGTTTTCTTATATTTTCTAAACAACAATTCAATTAAAGTATTCTCAAAGTAAAATTATAATATCAAAAATAACATACGTATATGATACCATATTTCTAACAAATTTTCAATGTTTTGTAATCATTTCCTATAATTAGTTCTTGTAGAATAAAATAAGTACAAACAATTTAAAATAATTAATTTGTCTTCTTGAGAAAATAATCAATTCTTGCAACGAGTTCCCAAAAATCTGTTTTCAGATAAGATGTTTTTGCACTACACTAGGGTTGCATTGTTATTGTTTTTGAAAACAGTTTTCAATTTTTAAAAACAAAGACAATAAAAAAAATAATAAAAATAAGAATAATACATTTGGTTTATAGGGTTTGTACTGATATGAAAATTATACGGAACATACAAAATATTAAATCAGAGAAAAGAATAATTTTCAACACGCTTTATATGTCAGAATCCATGCAATGCCTTCTCAAAACAAAACCAAATGTATCCATAATTTTTATTTTTAAAATTAATTTCCAAACAAACTCTATATTTTCCACTGTAATTATTATTTACTTTCTAAATTCCCTTTTATTGTCACGTGGGATATGATAGCATTGCTATCATGCTCTGAGATTATTTGGCTCAATTTATTCTCTTATTTACAATTTTTGAAGATAAGTTTTTTATGCTTTGTGTTTAATCACGTGTCGTCGTAGTCGTTATTACTTATAATAATAATAATAATAATAATAATGATTATTATTATTATTTAAGGCATGTTTTGGCCATTTTTTTAAATACTTATTTTTAACAAAATTGTTCTCGCCATAAGGAATTCAAAACGAAAATTTCCCATTTTTTGATTTTTAAACAAGAGTGTTTGACCAATTATTTTGAAATAGTTTTTAAAAACAAAAAGCAATCTTCAATTGACTTTATTTTTTAAAATGATTTTATACAAACTATCTGCTAAATTTTATTATAAGCAAAGAAATTTTAAATTATATAATTCTATCTAAATTAACGATGAATGATTATTTGAATTAATAAACAAAATTTTTACTGTAATGAGAATGATAACTACTATAAATGAAAATTATTTTAATATTCATTTTTAATGAAAGCAAAGTAATTGAAATATTTATTATAAGGAAAATAAAAAAAATAAAATTTATACTCTATGAAAAGTTAAATAAGTAATTCATGCCATATTCTAATAAACTAATTATTTAATTGAATAATTAAATGAAATTGATAGACTTTTTTTGTTTTGTTTATTATAAGTTATTTATCATATACCGTGATTTACACGTGTCATGCTCAAGAGCTTTTTACTTATGTTATGAGAAAGCACATGTTGTCTATTTAATTAAAATTTATATAGATTAGTTATTTTAAATTAAATTTAAAATAAAAAGAAACAAGATGCCAACCCCTTTAATAGCCTAAACTTATAAAATAAATTATATATATATATATATATATATATACTTTGTATTACATTATTTTAATACTCTATTTTTAAAGGGACTTTTCGATACCAATCATTTTTTCACTTAAACCAGATATTATATATGTTAGTTATGACAAATAAAACTAAGAAATTACATATCATATTGATGAGAACTTTATGGATCTAAGTTACCTTTGTAAAAATTTTCCAAAAGTTGTACCAAACATGTTTTTGCTTACAATTTTATAAGTGTTGATTTATTTGAGGTTTCAGTTTGAGAAAACTTACAGCTGTGAGAAAAAAAGGAGAAGTAAAGCATAGAAGAAAAGAAAAATAAAGGAACAAGTTTGTTAATAATTATTTTGATATGTTTCTCATATTCAATTGATATATTTATTTAATCATAAAATTATAGAATTTAAATATTTATAATGTCTTTGAAGAATGATTTTTGTTTGTAAAAGGATATGATGATAAAGAGTTCATCCGTAAACACAAAAATACTATATAACAGGAAAATTTTGACGGAATAGTATTTGTGGGAAAAAAAATGACTGACTTAGTTTTTCAGAACCAAACCTTGCAAAGGTAAATTTCTGCTCTGTCTCATCTCCCATCAAATATATAATACGAACAAAGAAAAGGCTTATCCGATTAACGGCAGGCCTACGCCTTCCAATGACAGAAATATTAATAAAGAGAAAGGTTAAGCATCTAGATACCGAATTACATAATCTTTTCTCTAGCTGATCTTCCTAATATGCGCTTCACTCTGCAACATCGGCTCTTATTTTAGCATAATATACGTTTTTCCTTATTAAACATTATCATTTTAATGTGATAAGACACGTTTTTCCCATCATCTTAATATTCTTCAAAATAAATGATTGTAAATTATGAAATCTGCGATAAATATCTACTTTCATGATTTTCTCATAACAAATTTCATATTGATGAGATGTTCTTACTGGTCTCGACCTCAACCAAGACACCACCTGGTCCCATGTCTGCATGACTGACTGACAAGGTCGCCACCGTCTGACGGCGTACAAGAACGCCTGTATGCAAGACTATCTTATTAAACGGTTTTTGCCTGGAAATTAAAAAACCACGTGATCCATAAAACTAATACTAAACCTCAGCTGCTTTGAAAGAATATCGCTGTTTCGATAGCGATTTTTATTTAAAAGTTCAAATTGTCAAATACAAATTATTGATTTAACTTTGATCTCAATTTGGTACCACATTTGATTTTTAAATTTTGAACACGCTGCTTTAGAATGATATTCACTTTTATTTACCTTCGCTTCTTTTTCCCATTATTCTCAGTTTATTTTTAATTATTATAGTGTTCGCTTATCGCCGCTACGATACGCAAAGATTTAATAATTTAATAATTCCACTCACGTGATATAATAACCACATTATATACTATTTTTAAGACACTTGGGCTTTTTAAACTAATTTTATAATTTTTTTAAAATAAAGTATTTTGTGTAAACTTCCATATTATATTATAAAGATGATAGATATAAAAAAATATTTATGATATTTTATTTAAATTAAATAATATTTAATATTTCTTGTGTATATATTTAGAGGGGGAAAAAGAAATGTATGGAAATTGCTGAATAAAATGAAGAATTTTTTATAAGGGCCAACTAAGGAAACCTGAAATGTACAAAGCACCACACCGCCAAACAGGAAAAGCCATTCACGTGACGGTACCTGGGGATTATTTTAAATAAACACGTCCTGCTTATCCCGACCCCGCCCGGCAAACACATCACTTTTCAATTTATTTATTTGAATTGGCCTCGCCTTCAAAATTAGAAAAAGGAAAGGAAGAAAAAAAAAGGAACATTCTCCAGATGGATATATAAATAAAGTAATACGAAGCGGAACAACAAACAATTGGGATCTGCTCTATCTGAATTTCTAGAGAGTTTGGAAGAGATCTAGAGAAGGCGGATGAGAAGCTCCGTTCAGAGATTGAGGCCGCGGTGACGCGCCTCGAGGCGGTTACCGCTGGATCTCCGAGGAGGGTCCGACGGAGAGTGGCGCCGAGGCGGCGTCCGGATCCGGCATCGTGGCGTACGATGATCTGACGGCGGAGTTCGTCGGTAGGGTTTCACAAAGGTGGGGAAGATTGGAGGAAAGGCCTGAGGTGACGAAGATTCTGGAGGAGCTTTCTGTTCAAAAGGAGCTGCTTGTGAAGGTCACAGAGTCAGGTTGGTTCAATGATTTTTTGTTGGTTGAATGCAAAATGGGGAAATGGAGTGAATTAGGAGCATGAATATTTGATTTGTGTTTCAACCTTCTAAAGCGAGAATTGTTGATAAATTTAGTGTAGTGGGCTTCCGTTGATTTGTGTTTCTAATTTATGGTACCAAACAATAGACAACACGATATTGAATATTTTATTCTATCATTTCCTTTTATTGAAATTATCACTTTAATCAAATTTTGAACTTAGAGTCTTGCAACTGAGAATGTTTTCATTTGAAAGGGGTGCATCTTCGTGCCGGTATAGGCTCTTCTTTACGCCTTGTTTGTACTTTTTTAATTTATTTTTTGATGAATCTATATTGTTTGTGGTGTATGTGTGCAAGTCTGAAGTAATGCAATCGTCGATCATAAATTTTTTTGGGTAATTGTTACTGTCGACATCATGAATTTTTGGTATTTAAGAGATGAAATGGAGACTAGACTGTGATCCAGTGTGGAGAGAGAGCGCTGGGTTTCTGATCGTATGATTCATGGTCTTATTGTCTCTCATGTATGAAAGGATGGATGAGTCCTCATTGATTGCCTAGTTATCTAGATACATTAGATCCGGTCAGGCCCAAGGGAGCTTCATTTATTATTAGAGCTAAATTTGGCTCACTTCTGTCCCATAAAAAAAAAAAAAAAAAAATTCTAAAAATGGTGGTAAGATGGCTGTCTCTGGCTCTTTCTCTCTGCCTGTTGAAATTATAATTTTAAAAATTTGTACTGTTCTTGTTGAGTTTATGTGATGTTTTAGATCAATGAGTTGATGAAATTGGGCTAAGACAAAGAAGTAGATTATATGGGTATTACACATTTCATCTTTTTATTAATTTAATTTTTTCTGATTTGCAGAAGCCTAACTTGCTGGTTTGGCTGAATTTCTCAAGCCATTGGAATGAAGTAATCATGAAAGCAAATTCATTGACAGAAGGGAGGCGATCTGATTTCTTCAACCACTTGAAAACTGCTGCTGACAGTTTTGGAGCTTTGGCTTGATTGGGATACACTGGGAAAGATTGGTGGTGAAAGAAATGTTTGATTATTTGTAAAATCTGGTAAGCAGGTGCCTGGTGTATGGTTGCTTATTATAATTCTTTTTCCTAGGTATGAGCCTTCCGCCACACATGTGGAAGAGAGTTGGTAAATGGCAGAAATTCTACAACAACAAGGTGAATAGACACAAGTTTGATGTCATTTAACATTGAAACACAGTTCTATTTATAAAAGGCAGACGAGATTAACAAATACGCTACACAGAGGACAAACGTGATTTGAGGTTTGCACTCCTGTTTAAATCCTGAGTACCTAATCTATTAACATGCCATATGAGTCTTGCATCACCAAGTTCTATAAGTACACTTCATTGATGGATAGTGATCCACGCCCATGCAAAAATATTCTTATTGATCCACTGTGAAAGAGTAGGAGAGTGAAAACTTGCAGTATTCTAACTTCGCCCTTTTTGATGCTTCCATATTACAATGGGTAATTTATCACGGACAAAGCTTATACTTTCTTTGTGTATGGGATTTTTAACCTGGTATGCCCAAGGTATTGCTTCATGTTTTTGCTATTTTGTTAGCCTGGTTCACGTTATAGGACAGGATTGTATGCGCTGGGCACCTGTAATCTTTTCATCTTGCAACAGACATTTGAAGTAAATTTCAGGAATAAAATGATTTCAGTTTGTTGGTGCTGACCCTATGAATTGCAAAATTTAGATTCTTGTAGAGTACAAAACAAAAGACCCCAATCATGTGGAATGGGCCAAAGCTCCTCAAAGAACTTATGTGCCGGTCTGAGAGATTATGTTAAGCTGCCATCCTTGGGTCCAGTATGAATCCTACTGAAAACAACTGTTTCGCTCCACCAAAGCTTCTGGACCAAGTGCTCCTGCTCCCTCCACGTGCTCCACCTGCATCTCTCTTCAGTTCTGAACCTCTCAAGCTTCACCTTCACGCCCAAAGGAAGGAATGGCAGCTGTTTTCCAAGAAATTGCCCTGGGAAGCCCAGACTTCAGGTATTTTCTTGTCTTGTTTTTCATTTTATGTTGGACATTTATAAGTCTATCCTCTTTCTTTCTAGGTCTGAAGAAGGTTACGGATGATATGAAGACAAAGAACCGTGCAGATAGAACTGGTGTTGTTGGTTCCAGTAAAAAAGAAAGCCGTGTCAGCTCCCCTTCTTTTTCCAAAGCAGGACCTCCAAAGTTAGAGCTTCAAATTGGTCGTAAGTAAGTAGACAATAGACATGATGCTTGTAAGATGTTTATTCTTGAAAGAGGCCTCTGATGCTGGCATTTGATTCTGCTCTCTCAATGTTTTCTTCTTTGGTAGGTGGGTGGTTGAGAACCACTGAAAGAAGAATCTGGTTATTGATGATTATGATGGTACAGTCTGTGTATATTTTTGGATGCAAGGATTCTGTGTTGAAGATTCAAGGTAATTTCTGTTATCTTACTGTTAGTTATTTTGCTTTATAAATTTATTTACATTTTAAATTGCCTGCCACAGATCACTGAGAATGTTTCCAGTAGGTTCCCCGATTTGGATGGTTATGATGAGTTTTATCATTGATCTGATTGTGCAGGGAAAAGCACAATATAACGATTATAAATGCACCAAGATGGGAGTTGTATTCTCGGTCAGTAGGAAAATATGTGAAAACAGAATGCTATATTTATGATGCCAAAAGATGGGTGTGGGCTCATTCATTACTCTTTTGATTTTGAAAACAGGATGTTGTGGCTGCTTGTGAGGTTGTAAATTGCAATAGCGTTGAGGTGCAGCCGTCAGGTATGCTCATTTGATGTAAACATCTTTAATGTTCCTGTGATACTTGGATTGGTTTACTATATGACTACAAACTCATTAGTCAGCAGCTTAAGTGGCTTCAACCCAGTTCGGGTAATGGGTTTGGAGAGTTAGTTTGATCATTTTTTTAAATTATTGTTTAGTTTGGAAAATATAGTATGATTTACATTGAGTTTAACATTTTTTTTGGGGGGGTTTGGGTTTGGCTGGCACTCTTTTACTATTATAGGGTTCAGCTCCAACAATTTCAGGACAAATACAGCAGGCTGTCAATTGTGGCCTGGCGCATGCTTTGGGGCTTCTATAACGACTGCCAAGTCAAGTGAGACGAATGTAATGGCACCGGGTGCTGATAGTGATGGTGACTGGGTATGTTTAGACCCTCCTTCTATTGGTATTTGCTGCACTTGATGGGTTTTCTTGATTTGTATTCCTTTTATATTTTGGTTCAGTCTAGGTTTGAGGTGGCTCATTTGTTGATAAAAATCACAAATTTACAGTAGAGAAATATTTCATGTGATCACAAAATCTATAATATATCTCTAAAATATACAACTAAAGCAACTATTTTGTGGAATAAAACCACAGCAAACCCAAAAAGTCTGTGTTATTAGATTCCCCTCCCCAACAGCCAAAATGTACAAAATATTGAAATTTCTATACTCAACAAAAAGTAGAAAATGAATTTTTTTTATGGATTCTTGGGTGAAAAATGTTTTTTTTTAAATGATTTTATCTTCAACCATGGATCTGATGGTGCTAGTTTTTATTGTTATTAATTTTATCTTTTAAACATGATGACACTGCTGCTCCATCTCATGTTGTGCTCATTGATGGAACAATGGATATTGTCTGATTTTCTGGGGAAAGATAAAAGCTTATCTATTTCAATTTAATACTAAAGCTTCAACACATTCTAAGATGTGCGGTGCACAACAAAGCATAAGCCTAATCATACGCTGGCATTGTTCTAATTTTCATCCAACTGGATGCACTCACACATCTTTGGATATTGATGGTTATTTTTGATGGGTAAAGAAAGGTATGTGTAAAATCCAATGACAGGAAAATGTACACATGATGTACAAGGAATACCTAAAGAAAGGTCTCAAAATGAAGTACACAAAACCACTCTTGACACTCAAGCAGGATCCGACATCCAATTTACAAAACTAAACAAGGGCATCAAGCTCCTAATTTACATACTATACCAAGTTGTCTTTGCTGTAGTATAAGGGATCAAACTTGAACTTATAATAGATTCATTTCTTAATCCGTTTCTTTAGTTTCATTTTTTGAATAATGGGTCTACATAAATTTACAATAATTTTCACCTAGAATTGAATGAGTTATGAGAAAGGCTTATGGTTGCATGTGGTTAAATCTCTGTTCTGGTATTTAGAACTTTGATGTCATTATTCTAAATTTTTATGTTTACATTTACTTGAGATTAAGAGGGAAAATGGTAGAAAAACAGGACCTAAGTCGCATTCTGTTTTTCTTGATGACAACCTTGTGTCTTTTAGTAAGTTTAGCTCTTATTTAAATTGCATGACATTGTGGTGGTTTGCTTTATTTTCAAGGCTAGAATTACTAGAAATTTTCATAAAGTGAATTTGTTATTACTTTGAATGAAAAATTAAGTTTGAGTGTTTCATGTCAAATGTTGAAAAAAAAAAAAATGAACATGTACATTTTTCTATAAATTAAATTTATTTTTTAACAATTTGTTCTAAGGAAAATGGCAATGATAAGTTAAAAATGACAACGCTGAATGCTATGTGAAAGCAAGCTGCTTATTAGTAAGCACAAACATGACCTAAATTATAGTTCTATTTTCCTTCTTAAAATTTGACTTACTAAAATTTAAATGACATACTTATTGTACATATTTTTTCAAGAATTATGAATGCTTTTTATTTTGATCCTCTTCTTTAGTTGAAGCAAGATGTATCTATCTGCTACATATCACCAAAAGAAAAGAAAAGAAGAGAGAAGATAAAGTGGAATGCATCTATTTAACCCTCGATCTTTATAAAGTGGTGGAAAATCATCGTGCATTTAACTGGCTATAATCTGATTATACATCATGGTGCATAAAATTATTTGCTCTTTTTATTTCTGCATCATATACATAGTGTTTGAGTCATACTAACATTGTATGGCAAAACTAAAACAAGGAAAAGATGGAACTTCGGTTTCTTAAGGTTTAGCTGTGATGAAATGGCTTTCCTTGTGTTATTTTGATGAGGGGGCATGCATTGCCACAGCAATATATTCATATATTTAAAGGATGGGCAGTTTGTAACAACCCCAGTTTCTCACTCTGGAGGGTGATTGAACAACTGTTCATCTGCTTTAACTGCAGTAGCAGCAGCTGAGTTTCCTACCTTTTTCTTCCATTTATTAGCTTGGAAGTTCAAGAGGTGGCTTCTATTTTTCATTTTCATTTTCCCCCGGAGCTTCTATTATAGTTGTGGCATGCAATCACGGTTTGCTGGTTGTGCTATTGTTTATTCTTTCTTTTGGGTTCATATACAACTGTTAAATTCTTTTCTGCATGTTTTTGGGAGGAGTGTTTTTTCTGTGAGGTTTTTACATATTGCGCTCATTGGGCTTGTGCCGGTGTTATTAACTTATGTAATGTCCTGTTTTTTGATACAATTTTGTACCTTCTTTCCTGTGAGACAGCCCTCTCTGCTAGTTTGCCGGTCTGAAAGGCATCTTGGATACATAAACATAGGCAAAACCTCATGGGAATAGAAATGATGGGTAATTTAATAAAATGGAGAGAACAAGGCTCCGGAGCCTTCAGTCTTGAGCTTAAAAAAATTAAGGGATGATTAATTTCATTCAAACCCCATTGTGTAAACGCATTACTCGCCGTTGTTGCTGTCACCGCTGTTGGGTATTTTGATCATAAATGAATTTTTAATTCAGTTTAAAGTCTTCCTAAGTCCCCAAGTGCCTCACACACCTCAATTCCTAATAAATTTTAATTTTTTTTTTTTTTTGCCAATGATCAACTTTTGCTGCGACATGCACTTTCTCAAGGCGATAGAGCCTCTCATCGCGACAAACCCCCCCGTCAGCGCTTGCCCGCATGCCCCTAAGGCATGCATGGCGCACGGCCGCTGCGGTTGGTGTGCTCCCCGCTATGTCCTCGTCGCGACACAATAAAGCCGCCACGCCGCGACGTTTAAAACCCATGCTAGACCTAAGTCACTTTGGCTCTAGCTCCCAACTTCGCTGCACACAGATTCAAGCAATCTCTCACAGGACAATGCAGGAGTTAGGGGCGCCTATCGTGACAGCCTTTTTGCCTGTCACGGTCCATGGGCACATGGTTGTGAGCGAGTCTCTGCCGCATCGTATGTCATGTACACACACATCATAGACACGGACTCGGGTCGTGACACATACGAAAAATGCAATATCACTACTTCCCCGCTATTTTCAATTTCTTTTTTTCCTTTTCCTTTCCAAACACTCCATGACCAATGTAAATTGGCTTCTCTTTGTTACAAAGACAACATAAGCCTGGAAAACTTGTCAAAACGTATTAATCAGATAAAAACAAGTTTAATTACAACTCTATGTTCTTTACACAATACAAAATCTGGGTTTTCTACCAAGATTTTTACTAAATACAAAACAAAGCCAAAACTGACCTTTTCTCCTCTACTAAGGTCTCGGATGAACTTCGGTCCCCGCACCTTCAAGACTAAATTGTTTTCCCACCACAGTACAGTAACGCCCAGCGATTTAATTCTTCTGGCGCTAAGCATTCCCATCTAGTCATTAACAGAACGACAAACACATATATTCAAGTAAAATTATGCATCTTCCTACTCGGGAATGTCTAAGACGCCATGTCTCGCTCTAGCCCCACTCCACTTCCTCACATATATCACACGAGGAAACCGTTTTCAAACAAAAGATATTTGTTTTAACCACCGACAATCTCCGATATTGAAATTTTATCGGCCAACCTCTTCGATATAAATTAAATGCATTACATCCGATAACAATAAGTTGACAACCCGATATAATTCTAGCCGACATATTCCGATAAATATTGTGCACAACCTTCTAATATACTTTTTCCAAAAACCACGCTACGCACACACACCCAATACTCTACGTGTCCCCGCCATTAAATCACGAAACGCCATTTTCATACAAATTCACGCATATCATGACAAGATATAATAACATAATTTAAAACATAACCAACATGTTATTCATATTTAATAACACATTGTAAATGAATTGACACATGGACCAATAACAACTGAAATTAGCCCGATTGCCTCCAAAATGCCCCAAATTTCCAACATTCAATCCCAAAATTTTGGGATTGAACTGCACGACTGCTCTGCTTCAAATTACCTATTTGATTCACTCTGTGACAAAAATAAACTAATGTGCTATAAGAACACCTACTTTGGAATATCGAAACTCCCTGCTTGGCCTCTACTACGCCTCGTCGCGGTAGTGCGATTTCTTCCGCTTTCCGCCGGAAACCGACCCGCTCGACTGTTTAAAATCTGCAGGTGCGTAACTTCTCTACTTCTTCTTCCTCTCTTCTCTTTCTTTCTTTTTTTTTCCTCCTCCCACGCCACTCCGCTTGTCCAAGATTTGGGCCAAGCCAGAGCGCCCTCTTGCCACGTCATTCCCTACGCGCTTTGACACTCCTATCTATTTATCCATCTACTTCTCGATTCTATCAAATCATAATACTACGACATGTCTCGTGATGCAGCTCCACTTTAGGCTCTTGCTTGACTCGCTTCCTTCATTCGACATACTACCAAGATGAACCATCACTTACACGTTGCTGTTATTCAGACCACCTCTAGACTAAAACGCCGGGAATTCCGACACCTAGAATTTGACAAAATCACGCAGAACTGATTTCGCAGACGATTTCAACGACAAGTTCGCTTTCATCATCCGAGATTTAAAAAATTCACGATTTAATCAAAATTACCATCTTTTTTTTAAAAAACTAAAATTCTTTTCGGGCTTTTACACCTGTGGCCACTGTCTCTTTCTTCTGCCCAAATGTAGATAACACGAAAGCGACCTTCACTTTCCTCCCACAACAATACCCATTCATTGATCTATGGTTCTTATCTATCCAATTCTAACCAATTATCATAGCTTCTCTAGAGTGTTATTATCCGCCTCTGCCTCTGCCCTCCCTCTACGCACAACAATTTCCTTTCACCATCATTCTTGTGCATCCTCTTCCCCTCCCTTTTTTTTTATTTTAATTTTCTACCGTGGAATGGAATTGAGAAAAAGAAAAGGTCCCTATCCCAGCTATACGCCACTTTCAAGTTAAAAAAGAAAAGAAAGGGAGAAGGTACAGACTGGCTCTTGTGAGTGAAATTTCCCTTCTTTCACTCATTGCTTCTTTTTAGTGTAGCCATCATTCTGTCCCTTTTACATCAAATTCTACGACGCTATCTCTCATCCAATCCCAATTGAGGGGATCGAAGCCTGTTTAGACACGTTAAAAATAAAATTGACGCATCGACTGGCTTCAGTTTACGTAAGCATATATTTTGATTTAACAGAGATGTGATTGTAACACTTTACTAAATATATTTATTTATCAAAACCTATTAATCTTTTTTGAAACAGTCTCATATCGTTTCACATTAAGTAATACTTAAATCGGTATGCCATTTATTAAACCAGTTTTATAGTTAAACTCAAACCCTATCATTTATATTTTTATCGGTAAACCGAGATAAATAATGTAAAACTCATTATTCATACCTTGCGGCTTGGGGAATCGCTGAAGAACTTATAATAAATACGACATTCATTTCAAGACATACGAATGACATCGATTCCATATTAATTTCACACAAAATACGTAAAGTCAGCAATTAAACTTCATGCCATCCTTGCATTGGGCCTTTGAATCAGACGGAGGGGTATCATGCTTCTTCTTGATTTATTATTAAGGATGATAATCAAATCAAATGCCATGCGCCACACTTCTCACACCTCATCTCGCGAGTCCTCATCAATCCACACGACAAAAACTTCCACCCCTCCCCTCTCTATGCCCACTTCGCCTCACTTCTTTTCCAAGAATTTCCGCAAGGAACTTATCTATTTATTTATTTATTTTTAAATTTTACAGCAGCCTGCTTGCAGGCTCTCATAAGAAACAAGGACGGTATCGGGCCCCACTCACCCGATAGTAAGGCATCATCCTGTTGAATTTAGCTCATACGGAAACAGAAACTGCCTGTACTGTTACACTCCTCTTTCTCCTCAATTCATTCTTTGCTTTCATTCTCTCCTCTCCAACCTTCACCCACCCCGGCCATGCCTACTCTCTTCCACTCCTTTCCTTCTTCTTCTTCTTCCTCTCTTCTTCCTCTCTTCATTCTCTCGCCAGTAAGTTCAATTTCCTCCTTCTCCAGTCCCTCTCTGTTTGTTTCTCTTTGGTAAATTTCGCTTTCATTTTTTGGTTTTATTTCCTTTAATTTTTGGGTTTTGTTTTCTCTGTTTTGTTTTTTAATTTTTAATTTTTTATTATGTGTTTGGAATTTTAGTTGGGTTTCAGTGGACTGGTGGAACTGGAGTTCATGATTGGGTTTTTGGGTATGTAATGGGGGAGAAGCTGGAACGGCGTAGTCTTGGTAATGAAGATAGCTCTTGACGACGTCGTTTTGCAGCTTACTCTGTATTAACTTTGCTGCTCTGTGTTGAAGAAATTTGTTTATCTTGCAGATTCTGAGTCATTCCTCGGCATCAACTATGGGGAAGTCGCCAACAACCTGCCTCCGCCGGAGTCGACGGCGAAGCTGCTCAAATCCACATCAATTGAGAAGGTCAGATTGTACGGCACCAATCCCGGAATCATCCAAGCTCTCGCCAACACCGGCATCGGGATCGTCATCGGCGCTCCCAACGGTGACATCCCCGCCCTCGCCGCCGATCCGAACTTCGCGACTCAGTGGGTGAACTCAAACGTCATCGCCTTCTACCCTGCGAGCAAAATTATCCTCATCACGGTCGGCAATGAGATTATGAGCTCCACCGACCAGAACCTAATGTCGCAGCCTGTTGGCGATGCAAAATGTCTGGTGAATGCCCTCAACGAGCGGTCGTCGCTGGGAGGAAATCAAGGTCTCGACCGTTCACCCATGGTCGCGTTGACTCAGCCTGACCCGCCATCCTCCGGCGCTTTCAATCCGGCGACTTCCGACGTAATGAAGGGGTTGTTGGAGTTCCAGAGAGACACCGGCTCGCCTTTCGCCATCAACCCATACCCTTTCTTCGCATACCAGAGCGATCCTAGGCCCGAGACACTCGCGTTCTGCCTGTTTCAACCCAACTCGACGAGTTGACTCGGGCACCAATATTTCAAGTGGGCATGAAATTACGGTTTTGATGCCCTTGAGTGGTCCTGTGTTCTTAAGCGCAGCTTTTCCAAGCTTGTTTCTCAACATTAAATAGTATTTTTCTATTAAATTTTTCCCAAGAAGCATTTAGATATAAGAAAAAGAAATTATTTGATTACTCCTAAAAAAAATTCTGACGCATGCCCTTTTTTATTATTTATTTTCTAAATGAAGAAAATGGAAAAAATTGTATGGTGGTTGAGTTGTTATTTATTTATTTTTAGTATGTATATAATTTTTTATGATCTACATGGAATGTTAGCTCCCATTGCTTTCTTGTACATTTATCATTTTAATATTTCTTGTGATCCAAATGCAGTGATTGGCTCCAAAACATGGCCATGTGAGGGTGATAGACAAGGGTCGAAATCCTTTTTTTCTCTTTACTATGACATAATGAATGTGTTCGATCTGTTATGGTCCCATTGATAAGAGACTTGATTTACTAGATCAGCCTCTAGGTTTGTATTTTGTTCTTTTGCTTCCAGTCCTTTTGATCTCTTACCCATCATCAAATCTTGTTCCAAATATTTCTAGAGCCCATAGCTGAAGCTTTAGGGAAAGATTAAGATATATACCCTACCACACTTGAACTGACACCCCTTAAAAATAAATGATAAAATCTAAGATGTTGAGTAAGGGAATGCATAGAAGCTCTACTGGTTTAGAGTATAAAGAAATAAGATCAAGATACCAAATAATAAGACCTTAGTAATTGGTGGTCCGTTTTCCATTCGTATATGGAAAAAGTATATTTCGTCCTTATAATCGTACCCCCTAACTTTTATTTATTTATTTTCCTTCAATGCAATGGTTGAGGACTTGAAGCTCTTAAATCAAACTGATTTTTTAACTTACCATTGATCAAATAGTGAACAAATTGAGGCTTCCCATGATCTTCTTCCTATTTTTTATATCGCATGAATTTTATACGAGGAACTTGGTCATTGAATAGCTCTTGCCTCTTCCTTCTTTGTGAGAAGACTTGAGGAGTCTACTGCATACTCATTCATTAGTATAATCCATCTTCCTTACAAATGTCTAGGACATGTATTCTCTTGGCCTCGTAGTGGAAGGTCTGTTAGAATTGGATTCTGATGAATTTTTGGCATTAAATACGATTGCAATTTGATTGGATCTCCATATTTAAGCATATTTGATATGCATAGAAAATCAAGTCAAGGAAAAGCATTCATGGCAGGCACACTAAGGCCAGTGCATCTCCTCCTATCTCTGTGAGATTCTTTTCTTTTTTGTTGAAATGATGGGAGCATCTTGTGTGTTTTTTTTCTTATCATCTTGCTGCTTGTATTTCAAGTTGCCCCTCCAATAATTATGGATTAGTCTATTCAAGTTATTCATTATTCTTTGATTTGTAAAATTCTATATGAACTTGAAACTGAGACTTTTTTAACAGCCTGAACATGGGAAACCTCAAGTAATTTAAATAATTTAATTTACAACTTGTTTATAATTTGCAGGTTGGACGCCGTGGAGATCTGCTTTAAATGCAATGGGATTCAAGGGAAGTTGAGATTGTTGTTGCTGAGACAGGGTGGCCATACAGTGGAGATACTGTCGGAAGTTGGGCCCAGCATTGAGAATGCCAAGGCCTACAATGGAATTTGATTGCCCACCTTCGATCAATGGCGGGACCCCCTTGATGCCTGAAATCTGTGGATACGTATATTTTGCACTTTATGATGAGAATTTGAAACCAGGTCCTGGCTCGAACGCATTTGAAGACTCTTCAAGCCTGATCTTTCCATGACATATGATGTCTCTTTCAAAGAGTGAATAGGTGAGATTTGAATCACTCTCTTAATAAAGCTAATGTGCTTGTTTTTGATCAATCTCTTTATGGTTATTGTCCTAATAAGGACAATTGGAAGTTAGGTACACCTAGCCGTTTTTTAACCATCTAGCTTTTTGGAACTGAGACTACTTATTAAATGAAACAAAGTTCTTCAGAATAGAAATCATTGTCCTCTGAATAAGTTAAAAGCATGACATAAATGGAATGGTCTTAAAAATTGGCACAGTGGATGCTACGTGTTTTGTTTAATCATATTATACTTCTGATCCACTTGGTGTTTTGGGAACTTTTATAATTTCTGAAGCTGCAAGATTTAATTTTTTTGGCTTGTCAAAGAACAGTTTCTCTTCGACAATGTCATTGCTAGGAATGCTTCATTCACTCCCAATTTTTTCCATGACATATGATGTCTCTCTCTCAAAGAGCAGCCGGGTGAGATTTGAATCTATCTTTACAAAGCTATTGTACTCTTTGTTTTTTTGATCAATTTTTATAGTTATTAACTTAATAAGGACAATTGAACTTTAGGTATCTAGCTTTTTTGGAACTTAAACTATTCTATTAAAGTGAAACAGTTCTTCATAATAGTAATCATCATGCTCTTGATTAAGTTTAAAGCATGACATAAATGGAATGGTGGATGATTCGTGTTGTGTTTTAACTATACACTTCAATCCACTTTGGTGTTTGGGAACTTGTTATAAATTCTAAAACTGCAGAATACTCAATTTTTTGGCATGTCAAAAGAACAGTTTTCTCTTTGACAATGTCATTGCTATCAATGCTACATTCAAAAGCATTATAATCTAAATGCATTCTTTTCCTTCCATTGTTTATATCACTTTGATGTAATATTATCATGCATTTGGTGATCCCTTTCTTTGTGCCTGCCTCCAGACTCCATCAACCCCCAACAATCCAGTGTGAATCCATCACCAAGCCCAAAAGCCAGTTGGTTGGTGTGTGCCAAAGGCTGGTGTTTCTGGATGCTCAACTGCAGATTAAATCTTGACTATGCTTGTGGCCAAGGAGAACACTGCTCTCCGATCCAACCGGGTGGCGCTTTGTTTTGAACCAAACACAGCTGTATCACATGCTGCTTATGCCATGAACCTGCTCTATCAATCTGCTGGCAAGAATCCATGGAACTGTGATTTCACCCAGACAGCAATGCTCACATCCAGCAATCCAAGTAAATTCTTTCCACTTTTACCACTAACCAAATTTGAATAAGAAAAATTGCTCTTGGGCAACACTGCAATGTCCTTGGTGGATTTTTGCCTGTTTGAAAAATAGTTTTTGAAGTATAGCATTTTCTAAACTATTTCCAAATTTATGGTTCTTCTTAACATCTAATTATAATTTGTCTTTATTTATGTTTGGTTGTTGTGAAATTAGAAGGAAGATGCAAGGAAAGTAAATAGAAAGGAAAATAAAGGGAAAGAAAAAATGAAGGAAAATAAAAATAGAGTTAAACTCATATTATTTTTATTATTTACTACTTCAAACCCATTTCATTTATTTTAAATTATCAATATAAAGGTTAAATAATATAAAATTTTGTAAGTTTCAAATAATTTTATATATATTTGATTTTCTTTGAAAATTTTCATTGGACAACCAAATATAAGAAACCATTTTATTTATATATTTTCTTTATAACCGTGATGCCCGGTGGCTAGCTTTTACACGCTTACTCAACTAATCCCACGGTCCGTTACCGACATAAACCTCTACTGTCCCGGAGGGGACTCAACCGGTGACATAAACCTGGGCTTTAGGACCAATTGAGTTACCCAAAATCATTTTCTGTATAATTAATTTTCTATAATATTTAAGGTTAAGAGCCAAACACAACCATATATTGTTTTGAATGGCTTTTGAGGTGTGTTTGATGCAAAACTTCAGTAGGGCATAGGAGAAATAACTCTGCTCACCAGAAAAGGGGATTGGTTCCCTTAAAGCAACTACCAGCAAACACTAAACTTTCTTGGACGTGACTGAGATGGGTCTACTCCACTACATCAAGATGGATGGATATATAGACTTTTACTAAAGAGATGAGATGATGATATTCCCTTTATGGGTCCATTGTTCACATGATCATTTATAATTTAAAAGATTACAAGCTTTTCAAATTTGGTGTGCCTTTTTTCTCTCTAGCAGTAGCTTAAACAGCAAGTGATGTTACTTTAATCTCATATCAGCCAATTTCCTGTTGTAGGCTATAATGGTTGCACTTTCCCTGGTAGCTGAAAAAAGGAAGGGGAAAGTCATCTTATGGTCCAATAATAATCAAGAAGAATAAAGGGTCATTATATAGTTTGCAATTGGTGGTTGTCTCTTATCGTTGGTTAAAGCTTTTTCTCTTTACGTGAATGTAAACTGTAATTTCCTTTTTCCTATTTTTCTTTAAGGGGCCGTGGTGTATGATAAATTATATGTTGAGAAGAACATTTGTGGAGGAAGGGAAATGATTCCTCTTATATATATATATTTCTAGAAGATCCTGGTTTGGCTTTATTTAAACAGTTGTTCTATTTCATGATTTCTTTCTTTCGTTTTTGATGATCCCCATTATGCCCGGATAATGTTTATCCGCTTCACGCTTTTTAAAATCGCTGGTAACGCCAAACCATGTGGTAACACAATTTCACAAGTATTCAAAACCTGCTTTTATTATTCGAATTTAAATATTGCTTTTCTCGTAAAAGAAAGCAAAAAGGGAACCAAAACGTCAAATGTGTTCCTCTATTGTAAAGAATTCAGGTTTCTGCTTTCCTCGCTTCTTGTTTTTCAAAACAAAAAAATAGCTTTCTAAGCACTGTAAACAAAACCCGCGACAAGCTCTTATAGGATCCGAGGACCTCCTTTACACCCTCTTTACCACTTAAGCCGAACCTCAAGGGCAACTCAATCTAAGACTTGTTGATATAAACCCTAAATGTTCATTATGGTTAAGTTGAATTGTATATAAAATAAACATGAATATCTTCTCAACGGTGAGTTTTATGTGTTTAGAGAATAAGAGAGAGAACCTTTTATAGACTTTCAAAATACAGTAGAACCTCCCTAAATTGATACTCTATAAATTAATAACCTCCATTATTTAATGAAAAATCAATCCACCGACTCCGTGGAATGTGTATAATTTAATAATTCCACTATCTAATATTTACCTTAAAATAGAAAAAAAACACCCTATGTAAAAATATATTAATTTATAGAATCAATATTCTTATAAATCTAAAAATACTATACATCATAGATAAAATATATTGCTTCAGAAATCAATATTCCTTACAAAAATACCTATCTAAAGTAGTTGTTTTTTCAATAGTCCGTATCTCAAATTGTATGTTTCTAAGTACCTTATGAGCTATAACATGATTTGGATTTGGCATCAAGAAATGAAATACAAGAATGAAGAACATTTAATTTTTCTTGTTGACATGGGAGGATTTTCATCCATAACTTCACCATCTTCCCTTCTTCGATTCGAGACTACGAAAGTTTTATTAAATCTTCATCCGAAATTTCCTCATAGCAACTCATGTTCTTCCTCGGGATTTATAAGCTCGTGAACGACATCGGGCGCACTAATTGCGCTTGATTAATAAGATCTTCAAGTTCATTTTCTATATCTTTTGCTCTTCCGAACCCACTTCATTTTTCAGTTTCTTCTTCAAAGAGACCTCAGGCGCTTAAAGCAATCGCTATTGTCTTGCTAGAAATGTCATTCCATGTCGCCTTTAGCCCATTTCATTAATAATTGATCAACCTTATAGATGTCTCGCTCTTTGTTGTTCATCTCTATCAATCGCATTCGAGTTGAAAATACTTATATCGCTCTTTGAATGCCGCTATTATTCCAGCATCCATCAAGCTGAATTCTTGTGGTTGTATTAATGGAAAAAGAAAACTTGAACATTTGTAAGAGGCAAATCCTCACCACATGTGAAGGGAGCATTATCTAACAAAAGCAGGATCTTTCTATTGAAGATTCGCATTATTGATCCATCTGTAGCCATTCCTCAAAATGAGTCCGGGGCCATCCAAGCCAGGTATCGTCACATAATAAACCCACCGCTTCCCACTTTTCATTAAAAGCACGTGGCCTTGCGGCATGACCAATGATGAGGTTCCATTTTGTGAGACCCATCTCGCATTCGCAGAAAGCAAAGACAAAAGCTGGGACGTGTGTTTTATCCTTCTTAGAACCCCACCTGGACGCCGTGCAATTGTTCGAACAAAATATGCATAAAAGAGTCCCTGCTTTCATCCATGTTGTAGTATGTCTTGAAGTGAATAGCTTTGAAGTTTTTCTTTATTGTCATATTACTGGCTAATTGCATCTAAATCACAGAGCCACTTTCTCCATAGCGATTTTGAGCTAATCCATGGCGAATATCAACTTTGCAAAGTTCCATCCACTAAAATTCTCGTGTTCTCTCTCCAAGTTCAAGTTGCCTAGCAAATCGACGAGCCTTTTCCTCGATTAAATCACCCGATAATGCCACTCGACGTGTTTCTGGCATTGTAAAACCCACTCTATAAAAAAAACATTATCAGTTCGTGATGCTTCACAATTCTCGACGCTTAGATGTAAGTCTGGCTGAGTCCACGCTTCATATTGTCGACGCCAGCAAGGATGTTAATATGGTTCCGTGTCGGGACTTCTTTGAAAGCTTGAATTCTTGTATCGCCCCACTCAAGAGCCGATTGTCTGATGGATGGATTTGCCGCTTTTATGATGACAAATTTTAAGCTGATCATTACTCTCGAAGATGAAGGCTTCATTTCGAAGAAAAAGAAATAAAAAAAGGACAAATATAACTCAACTGTCAGAGCATTACCTTATAATCTGGGTTATGAACTTTTGATATTCCACACCCTAAAAAATTTCGAAACATGGTCACGACCTTGGTATTTCAAAATTTAAGTTGATTAATTTAAGAACAACTTTAACTTCGAAATCGACGCTGAATTTATCAGGAGGTCGTACGGATTAACATGCAATATCTTTGATATATTTTCCGATTTTTTAGTGAAGGTTCTATAAATTAATAACCTCATATCAATAATTTTTTTGTAAGCACGGTTCGTATTAATTTAGAGAGGTTCTACTGCAAATCCAAAAGATAAATAACAGGGGTTTCCCAGATGAACATATGAAAAGTCATTGGCTAGAATCATCATTGGAATGGGATAAATTTTACCTCACGTGTCAGTCACGTGGATGGCTCGAACTCGTAGCACTGCTTAGCACGCTGCACTTTACCAAGTTCGTGCATCGAACTATCTCGCCACCTCAGCATCGAAGAGCACGGGTCGGGCTCGATTAGTCAAACTTCTGCATACGAAAAACATGTTTCCTTATCCATCTCGACAAGTGTTATACCACAATTAATATGTAATGCGTTATGCCACGAATTCTTAAAAGCACTCCATAATTGTATACCCTATAACCCGCCTCACCTCATAAATCTTTATGCTTCATGGCCTCGATCGAAAAGGAGGAAAAGAAAGGAAAAAATCCATTCGCTCCAACAGATTAGAGAAGCAATAAAAATCACAGGAAGGAACTCAGCATCGCATGGGCGTCACTGCGGGAAAACAAACCCCATTCTTCTCATGCGAAATCCCTTCTAGCTTCTAAGTCGACGCCGAGCAATGATTAATGGGCTATCGAGTGCATGTTGAAAGATCACAGCAGTTCGCTAAGAAGAGTCGGGCTTCCTTTAATGGCTTAATGTGAATCCACCTGCGGTGAAGAAAATGCAACCTTGCCCAATGCGGCTGCCGCTCCTTGCCATGGCAACCCGACTGTGCCTCTTAGTCCCGCGTGATCTGAATCCAAGGATAAATTTTCTCCTCCGTCTCATCGGGATCATCCTCCCCTCAATAACCTCGACACCGATTCCATCCCTCGCGAAATCTGATCCCATTGCACGCGCTGACGACCGTCATCGTCCCCATTGGCTCTCGACCATCTCAACTGGGGAGGCCCACCGCACTTTCTCTCGCTTAAAATTCTTATGTAATACGGTCTTTAGGATCCCTTTGACCATCTTATACACTTCCCACTAGATAATGACACTTTGCATGTACCGACGCCATTGCAAAGTATCTCTCTTCCAAATTCAATCCTCAAGTGGGCTTACCTTGTCATGGTTCCACCAATTAGCCCCAAATACGGTAACCTTCTTCTGTTGCTTGTCTAAAAAAGCTCATACTCAATACATGTGTTTAGTTGGGGAAAAGTAGTGTCACTAGTTTTTCCACGTCCCGATGGGGAGAGATCCGACCCATCCGGACTTTGCGAAAGGCTCAGCCGCACTCTCCAACTCGACGCCGTAGTTCTACACCGTCCCACAAAAGCAAAGGAAACAAACCATTCGCCCCTAATACCTAATTTTGATTCGCATCCTTGCATCCCCGTAACCTGTCGTGATGAACCGGCTCCAACAGGGAAAACCAAAGATACCACGCCAAGACGATAGTCAGCCGCAACTAAATGAATAGCCATTACATCGATGCCAAACAATACAAATGGAAGTAAAGGGAAGAGGGGAATGGTGACGACCAGGACGTATAGGGTAAACGCGACTCCAAAGATACAAGGTGAACCGGTCATCGCAGAATGAGGTCGAGGGTCGAGCGAATCAAAGAAATGAGAATCGAGGTAGATGACAAAGACCGGAAAGCGCACGAGTTTCACGTCGCCACCCTCTCAACTCCTACACTATTTGGCCGTCTGTGGTTCGGGAGTGGCTCAGCCCCGAGGGGAGATCCGGAGGGGAGAGATAAGTCTTGATTTTGTGAGTATCACAGGGATGTCGAGCATCAAACCAATGATTGTTATCGGCTCCAGAGGCTACTGAATTACTTGGTCAAGAGGGGACATCTCCGAGAATACGTTAAGGAGGCGGCCTTGAATAGTTCGCAACCCTTGCCACACACAAGCTCTCTCCATGATGGGGATGCAATTTTCGGGGCCTAACGCGTTCAAAACCCTCGTCAACTTAATTAGGTATCTGTACGAGTTAACTACAGTTTCTCCTTGAGTAGCATATGGTCCATTGATAGCCTCATTACCTTCTCCGAGTCTCCCCTAAGACAACCATCTGCTTATTGCCATCCTCGCACTCCCTAAATACCGAGCTCTTGACTCCAGCATCGAATCTGACATATGGGAGATCAACAAGCTGCAAAGACATGCTACGAGGTCAAACAACAGAAGGATGACACACCGACCAAATAGAAATGACTACTCGGGGCCCGCCTTACCGAGCGTGATGATCCTAAAATCGTGGAGCCTTTATGGTCGCATCCGCCTATTCGCCCGCATAAAAGCGTAATAAAGTTAGCTTGAAATTCTCCCACAAGAAGAGGTTAACTCCTTCTATCACTACCTCACGATTTCTAATATTTTTTATGGTCCCATCGACATTCACATTTCTCTTACTACGGCTCGTAAACGACCACCTAAACGCTCGTGAAGAATGCAAGCCGCACGCTAGAACTCGAGACGATTTCATCCAGCACGCCGAGAAGTCATAAAAAAGGAAGTTGACAAACTCCATGCGACCGGTTTCATTAGAGAGATTCAGTACCCCGAATGGCTATATGATGAGTGTAAAACTTATCTATGTTTTGAGTTCATTTCACATGTTATTTTGAGTATTTTATATCCATATTCATGTAAAAATCATAATATGTCCTCTAAATTTGGTTTTGCAGGATTTTTGATGGAAAGCAAATGATTTTGTAAGAAAAGATGCAAAATGTTTCCAAAAAGTGAGAGTTAATCTTGATGTCTCACAAGGCGCTTGAGAAGATCAATTTTTCCTCGTATCATAAGGGAGCATCAAATGATTCAACTCTACCCATGGTTGCATTCTACATTCAAAGAGCTTTCCAATGACACGCCACAATTTCCAACCGGTCTTCAAACGAAGAAGTTAAGGCCACAATGTTTGAGAAGAAAACAACTTTAATCAGCTTGCCGCGACAGTTTCCAAGAATAAACCCAAATTTGTCGTACGTAGTTTTGAAGAATAAAATCTGTCAGAACAAAACCATATTTTGTCGCTATGGGTGCTAGTGACAGCGTTGGCTTTCGCAACAAAACCCGCATTTTGTCGCGACAAAGCTATGATTAAGGCTACGCCGCGAACAAAACTAGATTGGTCAGAATGTAGTTTTGAAGAACAAACTATGTCGCGATGGAAACCAGATTTGTCGCGATAGAGTTAGCAACAATCTATTATGATGCGACAAAACCAGACGCTGTCGTGAGCGGTGACAAGGCTTTCTTGCAACAAACAAATTTTGTCGTGGCGGGTAGGTGGCAAGGCTTCGCACCATGGCGGATTTTGTTGCGGCGAGTTCTAACAACAAGCTGCATCGCGACCAGAATAGATTTTGTCGCGACAAGTTAGCAACAAACTCTGTCGCGACGAACATAACAACAAATGCTAAGCCTTTATTTTAAATACGAAAACTGTTATTTGGATTGTTTTCAGAAGCCCACTTCACCCTGGACTATAAATACTCGTTTTTTAGTTTTTAAGAAAAAAAAATGGTGGAGGAACCTACTCTCATGGGTTCTCTCTCTAGAATTACCCATTTTTCTTAGTTATCTTTGCGATTTGATTTTAATAAATCTTAAGTAGTTTTAAACGATTTTATTTCTATTGAAGAGATTTCGGTGCTGTATAACACAGATTTAGATTTCATTACCGTTCAGACAAAGATTGAAATTAAAATCTGGATTTTTCTCTCATTCCTTATCTCTTGATTTCTTTCTTCATGTTCTTTCTTTTTGTTTGATTGGTGATGATTAGAATCAGTAGTGGAACATTAAACAGCGTCTAGGGGTGAGGATAAATTGTTGAACATTCAATTTGCGGTTTCTTAGTTATTTTGTGGGTTTGAAAGCACAGTTTTATATAATTGGTAGTGTTAAATATAATTAGTTGTTCGGAATATTAGTAGCCCATACACGAAAGAGTTGTATCTTTGCTTTGATTTTGGAGGCTCTCTGGTGACACAGAGATGGAAATTCACGAGTAAAAATAGTAACAGAGGTATGTTACATTAATATTATGGAACTAATGAACTCTAAAGATTACTTTGATCGATCACTAATTTACTCATGAATTGTGGGGATTAATTAGATGATGTATCGGTTTAATGTTTTAGAGGTCTCTGTAAGTGTTATAATGATCTTGATCATGTGTTAGCAATGATCTAATCGATGAGATAGAAAATTTTATTAGATTTAAGGGCCAGGAATGCCAATTAGATTGGAAAGGTTTTCAATCCCTGTCTGAGGCAGAATTCTTGAGTCTAGAAGAATGGTTGTAGTATGGGAAAAGAAAAACAATCAAATCTTAAAGAGGGTCAGATTTTACAAGTAACTAATTAAACTCATGTCTCTGAAAGGAAAATGAATATCTAATTAGTGAAATGTATGGTGTATGGAGAAATCTAAGCTATGCTACATTTCTCTTAGACAAATCTAGCATTCAACTCACAAATGTTGTGCTTCAAGAAGGAAATGCAAACTGTTTTGTAAATAATTATCCCATCCTGATGCACTCTCTTCATACTTTTTAGAATTAGTAGTTGTTTATTTGGTAGATTTTAGGATTAGTTTTAAATCCTTTGTTTCAATTAAATTGGTTTATTCCCATCCTACTTGGTCGCCTAAATAGTGAAGCAGCTAATAATGGGTTGATCAAATTCGATTAGAGAACTTTTCAGTCTCGTGGAGTGCGATATTCGGACTTTGAAATTAGAACTTTATTACTTGTATGACCCGTCGCTACACCCGGAAAAGGTTGAGTGTTAGTAATACTTTCTTGATTTAACCTTTTGTTTCAAATCATTTTGAGTATTTACCATCCTCCCTTGGCCATATTTTGGATATACATCATTTGGTCTCAACAAGTTTTGGCATTGTTGCTGGGACTTTACTTAGTCTTTGGTAGCCTTGTGGAGAAAGATTATTGACCAGTTTTGGCAGTTATGGGGATAAGATAATAGTCATTTATGTACTTTTGATGTCCTACAATTGCATGTATTTGGTCAACACTATCCAACGTTGTGGTTGTCCCCAAGAAGAATGGAAAATGGAGTGTGTGCTTCAATTGTTCTAATCTAAATGATGCTTGCTCGAAGGACACATTCCCCCTCCTTATTATCGATCCGAATAAAGTAGATGCAATTTGGTCATCAACTCTCTTATCATTCCAGCCCAGTATGCAGCTTATTGGTCTGTGTATTCTCTCGATTGGCAACCGACATTCACTTAACTCTGAGGATGCGTTGCTCTGACTTATGATGCCTTTTGGTATGAAGAATGTTGGAGCCACCTACTAACTCATGATGTCTCGTATCTTTGAGCCTCTGTTGGGAAGAACCATGGAAGCATATATAGACGACATGCTGGTCAAATCAAAGTCTCGGGAAGACCATATAGCTCACTTGCAAGATGCGTTTCAATTAATGAGGTTGCTGGCTTATTCACTTGAATCGAACAAAGTCACGCATTTAGGGGTTAGTTGAAATTTCCTTGGGTTCTGATAAGCCAAACGGGGATCAAAATAGCCCTCGGACAGAGTCAAAACCATATCAGAAAATGTAGCCCCATGTCATTAAAAAGTAGATACAAACTCTTACAGGAAAGTTAGCAGCACTAAATAGATTCATCTCCATATACTTAGATCGTCTTTGACCATTCTTCATAGCATTGAAAGGAGCTTCCACGAAGGGATGAGGACCAGAATGTGATAAGATTTCACTCACAGTAAAATTACAACGCCTTTCCTCTATCAGCGGAGTTGATGGCGAGAGCTCTACCTATATCTAGCCACATTGGCTATGGTAGTGAGCACAACTTTAGTAAGGTTGGATGTAGATGGCAAGCGAAAGATGGTTTACTTTGTGAGTAAGATGTTAACAAATGCTGAAAGTGAATACATGTTTGAAGCGGTGTGTTTTCTCTTATAATGATGGCGAAGATGTTTGTGCCAGCTCACATTATAGTTATATCACTGGCTATTCGATCGGAGCCATACTCCATAAACGGATGCTTGAATGGCTCTGAAATGAGTTGTTGAGTTAGGTAGGTTTAGCGTAGTATTGCGAGATCGGTATAAAGGTCAAGTTCTCACTAACTTTATAGTGAGGTTATCAAATAATGTGGCAAAGACCTAAAATTGAGCTTTATGGATCATGAGATTGATGAAAACCATCTCTTAAGTAGTAGGAGGGGAGGCGGTATGGTCTTCAATCTTCAAAACATCCATTACTCTGGGCGATAAGTTCACATTATTACCTCGATAATGAGAAGCGAAAATGCAATTTGTCTTTCTTTGGGCTAGATCGACTAAGGAATAAATTACATGAACTTGGAGCTCCGATGTGACTTGTAGTTAGTAGCATCCCAGTTACGAGGAAGTATGAGGCTAAAAATGGGAGAATAGAGCAATATTTGAAGCTTGCTCAGTCCCAGGCTGGAAACTCCTGGATATCCCCTATCTCAGACTACTTAAGAAACTGGATACATACGGACAAAGTGAGGCTTGTGAAGTAAGAACTCGAGCAACCATGTACACTAATATGATATTTTATGCGAGGTAATCATTTTTAGTCCATCTGAGAGATGTGTCCACCGATGAAGCAAAACAAATCATTGAACAAGTCCACAATGGCATTTGCAGTACCCATATTGGTGGATGGTCACTCAGTCACAGAATTATGACATAAGGTTTCTACTGGCCCACGATGAAGAAAGAGTCCGAGCTATTAGTGAAAAATTGTGATATTTGTCAGAAATTTGGTAATATTATTCATGTCCTAGCTCCATGTCAAGTCCATGGACTTTCTACAAGTGGGGTATTGATATTGTGGGACCATTACCCCTAGCTATGGATCAATGAAAATTTATCTTGGTAGCCACTGATTATTTCACTAAGTGGGCGGCGAGGCCTATCGTGAGATCGAGGGCGCCCCCGACTCAAAATGGTTGTGCGGAGGAGCATTGTAACACCCAAATTATACCTGGCTGGTTTATAACATGTTTTGGGTATAATAAATGTAAAAGGTATGTTGTTGAATGGAAATAAGATAAAACAAAAGTAGGAATATGCATAAGTTAAGAGAATTACAAATAATAAAGAAGATTTGAGAGCTATTGTAAAAATATTATAAATTGATTTGCAAATATTATAGAAGTTGGAGGACCAAGTAAAAATAAAAAAGGGATAAGATCCAAATAAGGATAGACAGAAATATCTTTTATTTAGTGGCGGAAGAAAGGAGAGCAAATACGAAGAAAAGAAGAAGAAGAAGAAGAAGAAGATTACAGGTATGGAATTTGAGTATGGGTACGGATACATGTCTTGAGTTGTATGGAACTGTGAATATTTGTATGAATATACATAATATTTGGGTTTCAGAAACTCCCAATCTCATTTCTTGTTAGGATTAAGTTGAGAAAGGCTCTAAGGATCCTAGATATGTGCTTTAGGAAGGGTCTGGTGCAAGTTGAACCAAGAAAATTCCTATTTTTGATCATATCGTTAGCCGGACCTTGGAACGAGTTTTTAGGTCAAGTAAAGGGAGAATATGAAGTAAGTCCTTCTAATAAATTGTAGCCACATCAGTGTAACTTGATGTTAGGCTTTAATTTCTCGATTTGGACCTCTGTAGACTAAGTTATAGTCCTTTTACTGAGATGCCAGCTATATCTGGTAGGGTCGATTCTGCCAATTCAGGTCAACTAGCAGGACAGCAGAACGAGTTTTTGAACCAGAAATAAAGAGAATTTGGAGTAAGTCCTTCTTGGAAATTGGCCACATCAATGAAATTGATGTTAGGCTTCAATTTCTTAATTCGGACTCGATGAACCAGAGTTATAGTCTTTTTACTCTGAACAGTCAGTGAGTTTTTGAGTCAGCCACTTAGAGATTAGATCTGTAAGGGTGCGTGGGGCATTGTGGAGGTGGAAGTATCGGGTCCTGAAGAGGTCGTCCTGGGGTTGTCAGGCCTTTTTGTAAAGTCAAGTCAGGTCTGAAGGGTCGTCAGGACCTGTAGCGAGGTCGTCGAATCTGTAGGAGTCGTCGAGATCTGAAGAGCTCAGCTCGTCAAGGCCCGACTGCGCGACTCTGGCCCGGAAGGTCGTATCTCGCCGTCCGAACTCGATTTGGGTGTTGCTTGGACTCTATAAACCCATTGAGTCAAGAATCCCATCCATATATCTTGGGATTATTAGATGTCAGACCGAGGTGTTAGACTGAGCTCATCACTTCAATGCAGCTCGTCAGTCCAGGTCAGCTCGTCAAGACTGACTGCGCATGACCTCCAACTTCGGAAGGTCATATCTCTTCGTCTGAACTCCGATTTGGGTGTTCTTGGACTCTATGGAAAGCCCATTGAGTCAAGAATCCATCCATATGCCTGAAGAGATATTAGATGTTAGACCCGAGGGTGTTAGACTGAGCTGTCACTTCAGTGCAGCTCACGTCGGTTCAGGTCAGCTCGCGTCAAGCTGACTCGCGCTGACCTCCAGCCGGAAGGTCACTCTGTCTCACCCGTTTGAACTCCGATTTGATTGTTCTTGACTAGGCCATTGGGTCAAAATTAATCCATATGCCTGAAGAGGCAAGTAGTGTCGGGCCGAGGTGTTGGAGCGGGCTCGTCGCTGGTGCAGCTCGTCAGTCCAGGTCAGCTCGTCGAGACTGACTGCGCGCTGACCTCCAACCCCGGAAAGTCATATCTCCTGCCCAAATCTGAACTCCGATTTGGGTGTTCTTGGACTCTATAAACCCATTGAATCAGAATTCATCAATAGACGCTTGATAAGATTGAACTCATATTAGTTCCAGAAAACACGGAAACAATGAAGCGAGTACAGGTAACCATAGTTATTTGTATTATGAGCCTTTGTGAATTCATAAATAGCTCATAAGTATACGGTATAGCATAGTTATTTATGCATATAATGAAGTATGAAAAATGTAAAGATGAATAACTGATTGTATATATATCACATATGATTACGAATAATAATAGTTAACCGGGAATCCATGAAGATATATCTTGAACATAAAATACATATTGATTATGCCTTAGAACACGGTAGAGGATAGATGGGGCATGCTAAACAGGAAAATAAGTCTGCAACATATAAGTTCTGATATTCGAAGCCCCGTTTGGGTCGATGAGATAGATCCCGTTTGGATCACGGTGTGAAAAGGTCACCCTGGCCCTCTCCGGGCCCTCATGGATAGTCCTTTGTCTCGAGCATTGATACCTTGGGTATATTATATTCTGACGCCTCAGGGCCCACCTCATGGACCCTTGTTTCATCGAGTGAATATAAACGCCTTCGGGCCCTCATGGATTATAGTTTCTGTCCTTCTAAGGTTTATGCTGGACATGAACATAAAGAATTGACAGGTATATCTGAAAATGTAGAGAATACATGACATGATATGAAAGAATAACCTTTGCTATGTGATGACCGAGTATACGGAGTTAAAATGAAGTAAAGTCCTGATTGATATGAAAAGTATGGAAGATGATAAGGAAATGGCTGATTATGAAAAGTATATATATATACTCATATATATATGAGAAATGAGAATACATGCATTGCTATATATTGTTATATGCATTTGTATAGAAGTGTGACCCATAATAGAGGTCGTTCATGTTAATTCCCAGCAGCGTAAACAGCCTGCGGGTGTTAGTCAGGTGTGGAGTGCGGAGAAGAGGAAACCGGAGGACATGACAATCCCACATCAGCGGTCAAAGGCTACACATCAATAGGTACTTGCTGGGAAGACCTTTAGTCTATTTTGTATATGAAATTTTATGACAATGTAAATATTGTAAATGTTGAGCATTTAAGTATTTGTGACTTGTATATATATTTAGCCAATCATTTGCTTTCACCGAGGAATGTAATACAAGTTAATTATTGTTAACATTATATGAATATGCAAGTGTAAAGGTTATAAGTATGATAAAGTGACCCTCCTTGACATCACATCTTGAGTTAGGCGTCACGGTTAGTGAATATCAAGGAGCATCTACGGATTTGATTTAGGACATGTCGGGTCGGATCGGAGGAAATTCTCTGGTTAGTGGTATCGAGCATCCGGTTGGTTCGGACCCGCCAATCGGTCGGATGGGAGAAAAGGGTGTTACGATTTAGTGAGTATCGAGCCTAGGTTTAGGCGTTTACAGAAAAACCTAAGTTTAGGTGGCTCACGGAATAGAGTATATAAAAAAATAGAAAACTGTGTTTAATGTGTGTGGGCTGATGTGGATGTCCTTGTGTTTTTGTATAGATGGATCGTCCAGAAGAAATTTCTTTGAGTGTCGACAGTGGACAAGGGTTATGTTACGAACCTTGAGTAATGTACCCTAATGAGCAGGAGAAGCCCTTGCGAGACTACATCATAGACATGGCTGTAGTTTTTTGGATAGATGAGCCTCTCTGAAGCTCAATAGACAGATGAAGACATGGACGGAGGAATTCCATGGGTCGAGCATGGAAGAGTCGAGAGAAAGTAGAGATTAAGTACAGAAAGCTAGATAGAGTATTGAAGGGGTTAGATGTCATCCAGATCCTTGAGCATCATGTGCGATCCTCACTATTGCGGGGTGGGGCATATGATTGGTGAAGCTAGTACTCAGTCAAAGTTCCAGGTCCACGACATGAATTCTTTGTTCAAGGAGTCGGGACAAAGTATGTTGCGAGATGTATAAGTTCCAAGTGGAAACGGTTCTAAATTTGAAGCAAGAGCTTATCGGTGTTTGAATATGAAAGAATTTAGCCATCTTAGTAAATATGTACTTGAGTGGTCCTCAAAAGCTGGTGTAGGCAATTGAGATGGGCGCATGATTCCATCGAGGTATTGCTTCCCTATGACTTCTCAACCGATGGATTTGCTCCAGTTAGTCAATGCAGTAAGTAAATTTAAGCAGCGGCCTTGAAAGATTTCAAGAAGAAGTTTTTCTAGAGGAGCTTCCGTCCTCTAAGGAAAAAGGAGCTGAAGAATATCGACTCGATCGAATATGGATTCGCTTGAGGGGTAGAAGGCAAAGGTCGATATAACGCGTGAAATGCGGGTAAGAGGTGCGATTTGGGCCGGGGAGGAGACCTAGAATGCCCTTGTGCCAAAAGGCATTTGGGAGTTTGCGAGGATATTGGCGGGAGGTGTTTTGATTATTGGAAGCCGCCGAGCATTTGAAAACACGATTGTCCCGAGAGTTAGGGGATGAAGCCCGACAAGGAAGTGGAGGAGATGCGCGGCATCACTTCCGACTCGTGATCGTGGTAGAGTCGTAGTGGCCCATCTCGGCATAGAAGGGCCGGAGGCGTGATGTCCCACGGAAGCAGTAGATCGTCCCCAGAGCTACGGCACCCGGCCACGAGGCATATGCTATGGCTTTCGTGAGGATCAGAATGCTCACGAGAAGTTATAAGGGTATATTTCTTTATATGATATAGAGATGCATGCATTGATTGATCTGGATCTACTCCATTCATATGTGTGCATGGGGCATGTGTTGTGAAATTACCGTGAAGGAGAATGGCATATGACATGCGTATGAGCTGAATGCGTTAGGCCTGACGTTAGTGTGAATAGCATATCTGAGAATTGCCCCCATTGTTATCTGAGCCAGAGAGAGTTTCTAGCTGGTTTGATAACCTTACCATTAGAGTTTGACTTGATTCTAGGAATGGATTGGATTCATCAAGCAGAGGCTATAGTGGATTGTGGACAAAGGCAGTAGTGTTGAAATGCTCAGCCAAGCCCGGGGAATTGTGAATACGAGGCATTGGATCCCAGTGTAATGTCTAATGTCATCTCACTATATGATAGGAGAATTGCAGGAAAGGATGTATGAGACATTCTTGGCTGACATGACTCGAGAGTCAGTTGATGTAGAAAAGATCCTGATGATAAAGGGAATTTCAGGATGTATTCCCACTGAAGAGTTACCAGGTATTCCACATGAGGAGAGAGGTGGACTTAGCCATAGAAATTGTGCAGGAATAGTCACATGTCCAAGGACACTTAGTGCGGGATGGCTCAGCCAATTTGAAAGAGTTAAAGTCCAGAGCCAAGAACTTTTAGATAAAGTTTATCAGGCTTGATGTGTCCCCTTGAGGTACTGTTTTATTGTGAAAAGAAAGATGGCACTCTGTGGATGTGCATCAGATTATCGCGAATTAATAAGGCAATAGTGAAAAACAAGTACCCACATTACTTGAAATTGAAGATCTTTTTGATCAGTTGAAAGGAGCGGGTGTCTTTTCGAAGGATAGACCTGCGATCAGGGTATTATCAGTTGAGGGCAAGGAAGGAGATAATGCTAGAAGACTGCATTTAGAACCGAATATGGTCATTATGAGTTTGGTCATGCCATTTGGGTTGGTAATGCAAACGGCATTCATGGATTTGATGAATAGGGTTTAGACCTGTGTGGATCGATTTGTTGTGGTTTATTGATGACATCCTAATTGTATTACGAGGATGCACGGAACATAAGACAACACGAGAATAGTCTTAGGAGCGTTAAGAAAAGAAGTTACTATCATCTAAAGCTTTCGGCAAATGTGATTTTTGGCTAAAGAGTCATTCCTAGGCCAATGTGTGTCTCTTGAGGTATAAGGTTGATCTGCTAAGATTGAAGCGGTTGTGAATTGGAAATCACCTCAAAATGGCGAGGTGAGAAGTTTCTTATGAGCTTAGCCGGTTATTATAGAAGATTTGAGAGGCTTTTCGGTCGTAAGCTTCTCCGCTCACAGTTACTCGGGAAAGGAATAAAGTTTGAGTGGACGGGGACAAATGTCAGTAGTTTGAGCAGGTTGAAGGGATCTTCAGTTTGAGCTTGCAGTGTGACTCCTGACCTACTCTGGGGGAAGAGTAGCCACGCCCCATAGTGATGCTTGGCCATTGGTTTGAGATCGATGTCTGAGATGGGAGAAAGTAGTGGCTTATCAGTCAGACAGTTGAAGCCACATGAACAAGAAATTATCCCTCGTGACTAGAGTTAGTGCGGTGAGTGTTATTTGCTTTAAAGTATGGCGACACTACTTGTCTACGGGGAAAAGTGTAGAATTTACAGATCATGGAGAGTCTCAGAATTGCTTGCTAACTCAGAAGAGTTAAATTTGAGAGCAGCGGAGGTGGATTAGGTTATTAAAGTTATGGCGCATCACAGATTACCATCCGGAAGGCTAATATAAGTAGCCGTGCTTTAAAATAGAAGAGCAGTGGTAGGCAATGTCACTCGATCTGATGATTGGAATTAGAGTGATGATGGAGCTATGTTAGCTCAATTAGAGAGCGCAACCGTTTAAAGCAAATGATTATAGATGCGCGAAAAAATGATGAAGGATTCTGGGGAAAATTTACAGATGGTTAGAGATGGTGACAAGATAGGGTTTTGAAGAAAGTGGAAGTTTGTATTTCGAACCGTTATGTGTGCTAGATGATAAGAGCTAAAGAAAAGTTGCTATTGAGGCTCCATAATCACGGTATTTACCATACATCAGGGAGGAATAGATGTTTTGAGGACTTGAAAGCAGGTTTTATTGGTGGAAAGGAATGAAAAGAGATGTGGCGAATATGTGTCTAAGTGTTTGACTTGTCTGACAGAGTCAAAGGCGAACACCAAGTCTGTGAGGTTGTTAAATCCCCTTCCAATTCCTCAATGGAAGTGGGATAACATTACCATAGTTTTTGTGTAAGTTTTCCCCTCACCTGACAAAAAACATGACTGTTTGAATTGTGAATGGAGGCTCATGAAGTCGGCCATTTATGGTCGGGGATTGACTATTCTATGGATCGACCATTGAGTTATATGTGGATGAGATTGTGCCGATTGCATGGTGTGCAGGTTGTCCTGTTGTGTCGGATGAGATCGAGATTTCGTCGAGTTCTGGAAGGAATTCTGAGTTAGCTTTAGGCCTTAAGCTGATTTTAGTACGGCATTCCATCATGACGAGATGGATGAGTCGGAGATTGGTCGGTGCTTTCGAAGATAGCCGGGTTGTGTCATGGAATTTCGGGACGTTGGGATAGGTATATTCCATTGATGGATTTTACTTTATAACAATAGTTTCAAATCAAGCATTGGTATGGCACCATATGAGCTTTGTATGGTCGAATGTAGAGAGACTCACATTGTTGAATGGGAATTGAATGGCTTGGCCGATAGGTCGGACATGAAGTAAAAAGATACGAAGAAAGTACAAGTTATTCGAGGCCAGAGGTTAAAGGCGGCTAGTGATAGACAAGAGTCGTATGCTAACCTAAAGAGGAGAGATATTGAATATAAAGTGGGGAATGAGAGTCTTCTTAAGGTATCACCATGGAGAAAAATTCTTAGGTTTGGTGAAGACAGGCGGTCAAGGTTCCTTAGGGCCATATGAGATTTTTGGGCGTATTGGCCTGTGGCTTATCGATTGGCACTCCTACGAGAGTTGTAAATTACACGATGTGTTCATATGTCGATGCTTCGGAATCACTTTGATGAGTCGCACATACTACGGTGCAAGAAATACAAGTACATGAAGATTTGTCATATGATGAGGAGCAGACCATTACAGCTAGAGGTGGCTGATTCTGGAACAAACCAATTTCATTAGTGAAAGTTCTCACAGCAGCACCATAGTGAAGAGCTACTTGGGAGCTAGAAGCAACTGTGAGCTCTGAGTATCATGACTCTTGAATCGAGTATAATTTAGGAATGAAATTCTTTTAAGGAGAGTTGTAACACACCCCAAATTATACCCTAACAGTTTTTATAACATGTTTTTTGGGTATAATAAACGTAAAATTATATTTATTGGAATAAAACAAAAGATAAAAACAAAAGTAGGAATATGCATAAGTTAAGAATTACAAATAATAAAAAAGATTTGAGCTATTGTAAAAATATTATAAATTGATTTGCAAATCATATGAGTTGGAGGACAAGTAAAATAAAAAGGGGATAGATCAAATAAGGATAAGACCAAGAAATATCTTATTTTGGTGCTTGGAAAAAAACAAATGAAGAAAGAAGAAGAAGAAAGAGAAAGAAAGATTACAGGTATGGAATTTGAGTATGGGTACGGATACATGTCTTGGGTTGTATGGAGCTGTGAATATTTGTATGAATATACATGTCTTGGGTTTGGAAACTCCCAATCTCATTTCTTGTTAGGATTAAGTTGAGAAGAGCTCTAAGGATCCTAGATATGTGCTTTAGGAAAGAGTCTAGTTACCCAAGTTGAACGAGAAATTTCCCTATTTTGATCATATCTGATGGCAGGACCTTAGAACGAGTTTTTAGGTCAAGTAAAGGGAATATGGAAGTAAGTCCCCTTCTAAATTGTAGCCACATCAATTAACTTGATGTTAGGCTTTTTAATTTCTCGATTTGAGGACCTACTCTGTAGACTAAGTTATAGTCCTTTTAAAGAGGTCAATAGCTAAATCTGGTACTGAGACAGTTCTTGTAATTCCGGGTCAACTAACGGGACTTTAGAACGAGTTTTGAACCAGAAATAAGAAATTTGATAAGTCCTTCTTGGAAATTGTATCCACATCAATGAACTTGATGTTAGGCTTTTGAATTTCTTAATTCGGACTCCGATAGACCAAGTTATGGTCCTTTTACTCTGAACAGTCAAATAGGTGCGAGTCAGCCATAGAGGTCGTCTGCAGAGATTAGGCGTCGACAACGTGAAGTGCGTCGGGTCTGAAGAGGTCGTCCTGTAGAAATTAAGTCAGGCCTGTAGAAGTCGTCGGTCCTGAAGGAGATCGTCACGTGAAGGTCGTCCAGGTCTGTAGAGTCGTCGAGGACACCGTAGGGGTCGTCGAGATCTGTAAGTCGTCGGATCTGAAGAGGTACCGGTCGTCGGTGACTGTGACTCCCCAACTTGGAGGTCATATCTCGCCGTTTGAACTCCGGTTGGGTGTTCTTGGACTCTATGGAAAGCCCATTGAGTCAAGAATCCATCCATATGCCATAAGGAAGATATTAGATGTTAGACCAAGGTGTCAGACCGAGCTCGTCACTTCAGTGCAGCTCGTCAGTCCAGGTCAGCTCGTCAAGACTGACTGCGTATGACCTCCAACTTCGGAAGGTCATATCTCCTTCGTCTGAACTCCGATTTGGGTGTTCTTGGACTCTATGGAAAGCCATTAGGTCAGAATCCATCCATATACCTGAAGAGATGATAGATATCAGACCGAGGTGTTGAGCTGAGCTCGTCCACTTCAATTGCAGCTCGTCAGTCCAGGTCAGCTCGTCGAGACTGACTCCGCATGACCTCCAGCCGGAGGTCTTCTTCGTTTGGCGAACTCCGATTTGGGTATTCTTGGGGCTATGGAAAGCTTGAGCCCAAAGGTCAAGAATCCATCCATATGCCTGAAGAAGATAGTAGATGTCAGACCGGGTGTTAATTTGGAGCTCGTCACTTCGAATTGCAACTCATTCGATTCAGGTCAGCTCGTCCAAGGCCCGACTCTGCGCGACCTCCAACTTAGTCATATCTCCTTCGTCCCGAACTCGATTTGGGTGTTCTTGGACTCTATGAAAGCCCATTGAGTCAGAATTCATCAATAGACAGCTTGATAAGATTGGAACTCATATTTATGGTTCGAAACACGAGAAAACAGTAGGCAGTACAGGTAACCATAGTTATTTGTATTATGAAACGCCTATTATGAATTCATAAATAGCTCATAAGTATACGATCAAGCATAGTTATTTATGCATATAATGAAGTATGAAAAATGTAAAATATGAATAACTGATTGTATATATATCTCATATGATTCTTAGAATGACAATAATTATTCGGGAATATGAGATATATCTTGAACTTATAAAAATACATATTGATTATGCCTTAGAACACAGTAGAGGGGATAGATGGGCATGCCTATTTAGGAAAAATAAGTCTGCAAGATACAAGTTCTGATATTCCGGCCCCTGGGCTGGCCGATGAGATAGATCCCGTTTGGATCACGGTGGCCCTGAAAGGGTCACCACAGCGCCCGGGCCTCTATGGATAGTCACCGTCTCGAACAGTTGATGATACCTTCAAGTATATTATATTACAAAGCCGCCTCCACTTTCAGCCACCATCGCTTCATACAAATAACATGGTAGCGCCTTCGGGCCCTCATGGATTATAGTTTCCTGTATCCACTTCTAAGGTTTATGCAGACATGAAACATAAAAGAAATTGACGGGTATATGCAAAGGAAATGTAGAGAATACATGACATGATATGAGAAGCATAGCACTGCTATGTGATGACAGTATACAGTTACAAGAATAAGAAGTAAAGTACAAGTTGACATGAAAAGTATATGGAAGATGATAAGAATGAAACTGACAGTGAAAAGTATATATATATATATATATATATATATATATATATATATATATATATATATATGGGAGAAATGACAAGAATCTGTACATGCTATATGTGTTATATGCATTTAGAATAGAAGTGTGATGACCCTTAATAGAGGTCATTCATGTGTATTAATTCCCACTAAGCGTAAAGCTTAGCACGGGTGTTCAATCCGTGTAGGTACAGAAGAGGAAACCAGAGGACAGGACAATCCACATCAGCAATCAAAGGCCACACATCAATAAAGCCTGTTCGAAGACCTTAGGTCTATTTGTATATGAAATTTTGTAAACTAATGTAAATATTGTAAATGTTGAACATTTCCATATTTCGGGAGCTTGTATATATATTTTGTAATCCGTTGCTACTGCATCGTAATACAAGCAATTGTTTAACATTATATGAATATGTAAGTGTAAAGGTTATAAGTATGATAAAAAGAGGACTCCTCACTGGCTATCCGCGCCGAGTCAGGCGCTACGCTTTGCATCGAGCATCCCGATTTCTGTCTTAATTCGCCAATCGGCCTGACGGAAAGGGTGTCACGCTAGTGGTATCGTGAGCATCCTGATTTGGTCTTGACCCGCCAATCGCCTGATCGAGAAAGGCATGGTTATCAGATGTCGGTTCGGTGCCCTGATTCCATTGCTCTGACAATTGGCTCACAATTCATTAGCAAGCCCTTTCAACAATTCTGTACCGAGTATGGGATAAAAAATGTATACTCTACGCCTCGGTATCCCTAATCCAATGGCCAAACTGAAGTCACCAACAAAACATTGCTCGACTATTTGAAGAAAAGGTTGACAACGACAAAAGGAAAGTGGGTTGACGAGCTAATGACAACTTTGAGCTCTCTTAGGCCCTGGATGAGCTCGAAGAGAAACAAGATCGAGCAACCATTAGAATGGTCGAGTACCATCGCCGAGCCTTTTGCCAAAGGGAGAAATTCATCAAGCCAAGGGCTTTCATTAAAGGGGATATTGTCTTTCGACAAACTTTCGAGGAGGGAAAACTGAAACCAAATTGGGAAGGTCCCTTCGTCATTGCTGATGATGGATCCAAAGGCGTGTAAAGAATACAATCCCCATGTGGAAAGATGGAGGCTCGCCCCTGGAACTCGGCCTATTTGAAGAAGTATTTTCATTAATTCTTTACTGTCATGAGATGATTATTTCTCTATCTTTTGCTTGAGATGCATGAGAGGATTATTTTTCTTCGTTTTTATGAGATGATTATTTCTCCATCTTTTGCTTGAGATGATGCATGAGAGGATTATTTTTCTCCGGTTTTATGAGATGATTATTTCTCAATCTTTTGCTTGAGATGCATGAGAGGATTATTTCTCCATTTTTATGAGATGCTTGAGATGATTCTTTCTCCGTTTTTATGAGATGATTATTTCTCCATCTTTGCTTCACAGATGATTGCTTCTTCGCTGTTGATAAGGATTGTCCTAGACTCGGCAACATAATCTCCTATAGACTATCGTTGGCCTCGAAAGCATTGGGTACTGTCCTAAGACCTCGGTAGAATACGC
This sequence comes from Tetrastigma voinierianum, assembly GCA_016808115.1. Classification (NCBI taxonomy): domain Eukaryota; kingdom Viridiplantae; phylum Streptophyta; class Magnoliopsida; order Vitales; family Vitaceae; genus Tetrastigma; species Tetrastigma voinierianum. The sequence continues at coordinate 66,000 of JAEQBH010001682.1, forward strand.
CACGCACATTTATCATTTTTAATGAGATGATTATTTTCAAGCCCTAGGTTGCTAACCATCGATTGTTCTAAACCTCGGGCAACGTAAGTACCTGCAAATAACATGGTATGACGGAAGGAGAGTAGATGTGATAGTCAAGTTTCTTATCAAAAGATATCTTCATTCAAACAAAAGGAATGCTAAGAACAAACCACCACGGCTGGTCAAGGTACATTATAAGAAGGAGGAGGTATGGAAGGTTTAGTTACAACAGTTGGAAACTCATGCAAAATAATAATGACAGGCTTTGCGCTAGCCGTCGTCACACCTTCAGAAGTCCCCTCCCATGTTGGTACAAGAAAGACTCGAGCTTCTTCCCTAGCGCTGCTTGGCTCAACAAACTTCACTACGAGTGGGCTAGAGAATCCTCTGCGGATAACTCATGCCATGCGTAACTGGCCAACATTTTTGAAAACTCGGCCTAAGAGCCCAAATTTGCACTTGTCTCCTTGCAGAGACCGTAGCTTCAGTTTGCACAGGCCTCAGCTCCTCATAGCACCCGCACTCTTCTCGTAAAGAGTTTTACGTTCTACTCATTGAGTGAAGGCCACACAGTCTTTCAACCTCGGCTTGGTGAGAAATACGAAGTCCCTCTAACCCGCTTTCTGGTGGACGCATGCACTCTGTGATATGTTCCCCCGCTTTAGCCTTACCCACCTCGAATTCTTAGCTTTGCACATTCCTTCACCTCGCGGCCAAGTCGGCTCGTTCTTTGGCAAGATTAGCCCACTTTAGCTGAGCCTGCTCCAAATCCTTCTCCAACTGAGGAACTCGAGAATCCGTCTGCACCTTACTATACATCTCTTGGGCCCCTTCTCTCAAATGGGATAGACGACTTAGTTGGTGTTGTCGAGCGTCACAATACTTTGTCATATAGGCGCTAAAAATGCTCACCTACGCTAGCTTGCAAAGGTTAAAGAATAGTAAATGTAAACGACCAACAAAGATAAAGGAGGATGCTTATCGATGCTGCCATTTGGAAGGGAGTTGAATCCCTCAGGAGGTCATGCACCTTTTTCGTCACCTCCTTCTTGTACACAAATCCTAATGAGATAACTCGGTCTCGAGTCCTTTTGAAGTGGCTCCTCGAACAACGATGAGATCCCATGAGCACCCTTGTGGGAAGGAGGGGATGCCGGGGTTTCTCCACGTATGGAGGAGGTCTCGAAGAGGCTACTCGCCTCCCTTTCCCCTTCGCACTCATTGGGACTCCCCTCAGAGGGGAGAGACTCACCACCCTCCACAATTCTTATCCTTCCTCGAGGTTGGGAGGGAGGACAATGCTCCTCGATCGGTGCAGTGGAAACTCGAGCGGCCTCCCTTGGTTGGGGAATGACAACTCTCTCCCTTGCTTGTTGAGGTCTTTGAGTGGGCGTCCGCTTTGGCTCCAGATACCTTGGTCTTTTTAGCCGAGTTGGTAGGGATTCTCGAGACGAAGGAGGGATGAACGGAAAATCATCACCAATGTCACCCCCCAGCCATCTCCTCAGACGCCTCTTGAGTTCGGGCTTCGGACGTCGCCTGAATGCAAGAAAGAAGGCGGCTCTGAACCCGCTCCTTTGATCGAGTGCCATCTCCTTTGCTTTGAACACTAAAGGTTAATAGTTTTATGATTTTCCGGGTCAGAGTTCATCTTTACTTGCAAATGGATGAAGAGTAGGGAGTCACAGCCGCGTAGATAGTTCTAAGCATAGAAGAGCGACCTAGAAGAATTCAACAACAGAGCGAGAATACACTTCAATAGAAGACCTCTTCGATAACTTGAGCGAAAAATCCCCTTAAATGAACTTGGGAGATATTTAAAACTAGAGGGAGACATCGGCGCGTTGTGGCGGGATATTCAAAATCAAAATTAAATGTACTGGTCGTATGGAGAAGCACGCCAACACAAGGCCAAATCAAGGTTCTACCGTCATTCCAACCCTAATGGCTTGAAACGACGCTAGGGGGCTAGTGGAATGAGATAAGTTGCAAATCTCACGCGGTCGGGCCTATGTGGACGACTGAACTCAAGAGACCCGCTTTACACGCAACCCACAAAGAGACGGCATTAAACCCATCCCCACGCCTCGAGCACCGGGGCCACACGGGGTCGGGCATTCGATTAGTCTAATCGCTTTGAGCATCTAAGAAGAACACGTTTCCTCATCCATCATGACAAGCGTTATACCATAATTAATATGTAACGTAGGCGTTATGCCACGAATTTAAAACTACTCATAATTGTATACCTCATAACTGCCCACCTCACAAGTTCTTATAAAGCCCATGGGCTTGGATTGGAAAAGGGAGGAAAAAGAAAGGAAAAAAAAGAAAAATCCTTTTGGGCTTCAGTTTGCATCAAAGAAGAAATAAAAAAATTGTCGTGGAAGGAACTCGAAGCTCTTCCAACCACCATTCACCATTCCCTTATCTTGGGAAAAGTATATATCATTTTATCAATTTGAAAATAAAGGTAAAGCAGGTATGAAGGAGAAATACATTATTCAAAACATATTAAAGAAAAAGATAGATATACTACCTTAACTAGATGTAGGGACAACATTAAATAATTTGTTAAGGTATTATTTATACCTGAAAGCCGATTTTTTTTGTTACGTTTCAACCATATATTTTTATTTTTACATTTCTCATTTTTATTTCCACTCAAGCAGAGATTTCATACATACTTCCTTATCTTAAAATACCTTTTAATCTAAGTAATTACTTAATTTTTAAAATTTTAATTATGATATATCTATAAGTAGCAAGTAAATTTGAGATTTATTATTTTATTTAATATAATAATAATAATAATAATATATTTACATATAAATTATTTTTAATCTTTATATTGAAACATATGAAATCTTAATTTAACTAATCGCTTAAATTTTAAATTATATGATTATTTACAATTTTTAAAAATATTTCTAAGATACTTTTAAACACAAAAATTTAATAAATTTTTATTGATTAAATAAGTTATAAATGCTAATAACTTTTTAATACAATATAGTAAATTTACTTTACTAATTTAACCTCCTTTTCCCATGTCCAACCATTGTATTAAAAAATTATTAGCTTAAAAAAAAAAAAGAAAAGTTATGGATGAATATACTATTGATATACGTAATTGTATCTAACTTAAATCTACTAAATTTTTTTGTAATATTTATGAGACATTACTAAGGTATATTGTCATATTGTTTATTTAATGTCACGTTGTTGCAATTAAATTTTAGTATTAGTGCTTGTTTGGTGCTGATAACTATACATGATAGTTGATCATAAATTATTGCTAATTGAATGTTAATTTATTATATAGACATATTAAAAGAGATATAAAAACAACCTATATAAATGAACAAAGATAAAAATAATATAAATTATAAAATTTATAACCATAATAAAGAAATTTTTTTATATTCTAAAATGTAACTTCGACATAATCATTGAATTCCTAATCATTATTTTACGTAAATAGAGAGATAATGATAAAAAATGGATTTTATATTTTATTTTTCTTTATTTATTTATTTTCTATGTTATGTTTATATTTTATTTCCCTTTGTGTATATGCACCCAAATTTCCTGGAAAAACAAATATAGTCTAATGGCTGTACTAATATTTATTTATTTATATTATTTATTTTAAAATTTAATTATTAATAACAATCCCGTTGTCGTCCGTTAAGTTGGGACATTCGCTTTCACCCAGAGACCCGGTTCGATTCCCGGCAACGGAATTTACTCCAATTTTCATTATTATTTACCCTTAAATACGAATATATGTTTTCCACAAAAAGACTCTTGTCAGTTAGGACCGTTCTCCTTCTCTTCATTTCATACTTCACCTATCATGAAATTGAAAACTATATAAAACTTAAATAATTTCAAAATATATTAGTTTTTCATTCATTTAACTACACTTTATTTTTCTTTTATTTAAGTAGTCTGAAAAAATAAAAATAAAATTTTATTTTTTTCTTTCCATTTGTAATTTTATGATTGAATTAATAATTATCTTATTTTCCCTTAAATTATAGATGAATTCATTGTTAGAAAAAAAAATGTTATATTGATTGATAAACAAAATAGAAGTAATTTTCTTTATATACAAGTAAATTTTTAAAACTATACACGAATAATATAATGTAAACTAAATACGAATTAAATAAGTAAAAACATCTAAGAAAAAAGCAGTTGTTGTTTAATAATTTTTAGGGAAAAGTAGGTTTCATACTACTAATTTCAAAATATTTGCACATATATCACTAAGAATATGATTTTCATGGTTCATGCTACTCTTCACAAAAATAAATATGAATCTGCACAAAAAGTACACTAGCTAATGTAAAAACTGAAAATACCCCTCATTAATGGAAACTGTAATTAAAAAAAAAGGTAAAACAATATTTTGGTCTTCTTTTTCCTCCTTTCGTTCTTCTTCTCCCAACCATTATCCTCCTTGATTCTTCTGTTTCCCCTTCCTGAACATTCCTCTTCTCCGCACGATCTCGTTTGCTTCTAAGGGTAAAGACATGTCTACTCCATCTTCCTGACTTCAAAGAGAACACAATTTCGTGGTTCCATTTGTTCTTCGACAGCTAGGGCAAAGGTAATGGTAACAATTTGATTTTTTTCAATGTTGATGGTTGTTCTAGTTCTTTTTTTGGTCCATAATGAATAAAAGTTCGATTATTTTTTTCTTTGGTTGTTCTAGTTTGTTTTTAGGTCCATAAGGGATAAAAGTTTGATTTTTTTCTTCGTTGGTTGTTTTAATTCAGTTTTTTTGTCCAAAAAGGTAAAATTTTGATTTTTTTTCTTCTTTATTGATAGTTTTGATTCGTTTTTGTGGTCAAAATGTAGTTTTTTGGTTGTTTTGTTTTGTGTTATCTGTGTTGAATGATGCTCTTGAAAATACATTTTTTTTAGTTAAAATGTTAGTTTTTTTTTGGTTTCCAACTTTGTGGTGACATGTTTTTTTATGAAATGCTATATTGTAAAACTGGGTATTGCTCCTAATGTAACTTTGTTTGTGATGTACAACAAAAACTAGTCATTGTACTACCTTGGGCAATGAATGTACTATTATAACTAATAAGTCATTGTACTTCCTTAACTAATGAATATAATATCATAAGTAGTGAATGTGTTACCATAATACTTAAATGTGGCATGTACTTCAAAAGAAACGTAAAGGGTATTTTCCACACCACGTAGTGAGATGGATCAATCTATCCTACAAATGATAAATGCTTGGTTCTTCATTTATATTCTTCAATGTTAAAAGCATAATGTGGTTCTTTGTGTTATATTTGTTGGGAAAAATCCCCGATTCAAGGTGCTCAGGTGTAAATTCCTCTCCATTGTATGTGATTTGGATGAAGAGTAAAGCTCAATGCAAATCAAGAAGCTTGATTTGTGGCTTTGCTCCAATTGGCAAATAAGGAGTTGCATTATGTATAAAGAGTAGTGAACAATGCATGTATTCTTTTGGTGCTATATATTGTGTAATATTGGGACCATTGTATAAACATTATGATGCAAACATTGGTTGTGCTAGGACATTGTGTGAACAAAATGTATAAACGTTATGATGTAATAGTCCTTGGACATCGTGATCTAAAAAATGTATATGTTTTTTTACTTAAACATTGGTTCCACTTGTATGTTGCCAAACCGTCCATGTCTTAAATCAAATTACATTATTAAGTGAAATTGAAACAATTTTTAGCATATTTACTACCTTAGGTAGTAAATGCACTACAATAAGTTGTCAATGTACTACAATAATTAGTCAATGTACTACCATAATAAGTCAATGCACTAGCATAATTAGTTAATGTACTTCTATAAATAATCAATTTACTACCCTAAATAGTCAATGTATTACCATAAATAGTCAATATACTACTGTAAGTGTACCACTATAACTCTATGTAATTCTATAATTAGTCAATGTACTACAATAATAGTCAATGTACTACTTTAGCTAGTTGATATACTACTTCAACATTTCAGTTAGATTCACCACAGGTCGTTTGAAAAGCTCGTCCGTTTCCATTAGTTCGGTCATTAATGAGGTATTTCTTGTTTTCACACTTACTTATACTTTGTGTAAATTCACAATTATTTTCTTAAAGAGTAACCTGAACCATAGAAATCGAATTCTTAGTGATATATATGCAAATATTTTGAAATTAGTAGTCTGATACATACTTTTCCCAAAATCTTAAACACAATTATTAAAACAACTAAAAGGACTATAGAGTAAAGAGAGATAAGGGTTAAAGAGATTACAAACACTTTATTTATTTATTTATTTTTGTTGGACTATGAGGCGTCTTGAGCAGGTTTGTGCACACACAAAAGTTGCCTTTAAGTCATACCACACCCAAATTAATTCCCATACAAATCGGAAGCGACCACAAGGGCGATAAACCTTTACCAAAGAACATAGATATATTCCTGCGCCAAACTGCACTACGATAAGGTAGGGAGAGACCCCAACCATCTTACCTACATGTTCGATGGTATTACAAACACTTTATAGTGATTCATAATTCTTATTTATAGGGGTGTTTTGTGACCGAAAAATAATTCAGATGCAAAGTTGGACATAGGCAAAAGTTGAGGACAATTTTATACCTTATCCCTAGGTTTTACTAATATCAAGTTCTTAACTAAGTCTCCAAATCTTTGTAATTGGATTTTAGGAATCCATTAATACTCAATCCAAGCGTATTAAAAAGCGTATATGAAGAACGTTAAGATGAAGACAAGGGTGTACAAGATATATTATATAATATATATGAGAGAGTATATATATATATATATATATATATATATATATATATATATATTAAACAATAAAATGTTATTTTTGTAATAAGTGTTGGGAAACCTCATGGATCATTTTCTTTCCATGTTGGTATGATATTGTCAACTTTGGGCTTAAACCCTCATGATTTTGTTTTTGAACTTTTTCCCAAAAAGGCATCATACCTATTGGATGTTATCCATGCTTATATACTCATAAGCCTTCCCCGTTCTTAACCGATGTGGGGATGATTGTGAGACATTGGGTACACACCCAACCATGTCCAGTAGAAAATTCTCCTACAAGTGCTACTCCCTACCTAAATGCACATGCAATGACATACATACATCAAACCGCATTCCATACAGAAAATGAAATCCTAAATGGAATATTTCATGTCATGCAAGGAGACGCACTCATGCTTCATAACCCGAGCCCCGAATTAGTCCTCACATACGCAAATGTCAAGTGTGAAAACCAGTCATTGGTGTTTCATTCAATGACTTAACCCATTGGACAACCCTCTAATATTTATTTAATTTCATCAAATCTCTTGTGTTTTTGTGGGTAGCGAATTTCTAGGGTCTCACCGCAGGCTTCACACGCCTTCCGACACTTTCGCGAACTTTCATCGCTGGATACAAATGTCTAACCAAGAATAAAATTTGGGTCTTTCACCCCGTGGAGGATTCACCCATCTCGCTTTCACTCAAACACACACTTATTATTATTATTTTATGTACTGTGAGTCTCAATTTTTTTGGACGTTGTCCCAATTTCCGAGCTTCACTACATGACCACCAAGAATGGTGAATAACCAATACCATGCACACATACCCGACTCTGACGCGATGTCCCCGCAGGCATACGAAACGAATTATGCCATTTCATACTATTACATGTTACATGCAAAATGAGAACTACATGCAACATTTTCAACACATGGATAATTATATTTTCTACATATAATTCCCATCCATCAAAAGAACATATAGCAACATGATCTTTTCACACACAACATGTTATTCAATCAAGTAACAACACACAAAATGGTCCCAATTTTGAACCCATAAATACAGGGCACCTCTCGGTCCCTTCACTGCCATGAACAATTTTTGGTTTCATTCATCAACGAATCACTGTGACACCAAAACACTCAATAAAACCCAAAGACATCAGTCCCAGGATCAAAACCAAACCTCAACACAATCTAGGACTATCCAGAACTAATATAAAAAATTTCCAATATTTAGTCCCAAAATCTTGGGACTAAATCATACGGCTAGTCACAGTCCCGAAGAAAACCTATGCCATTAAATGACTTTTAAGCTAAAAATAATCAAAGTAGGAAAATTCCCTACCTCTTGGAGTTTAACGAAACTTCCAGATTTTGGTACCCACGCGTAGCTCTCGATGCGTGGATCGACTTTTCTTCTCGGACCGTCGAGCTTCGACCGTCGAAATGCCGAAAAAATCTTCCTTTTTGTTTCTCTATCCCATATCTCTCTCTCTCTCTCTATTCGATTTCTTTTCTTTCCTCCCTCTGTTTGCTTCCCATCATTTTTCCTTTTTTTTCTCCTCCCTTATCCACCGAACTTCCCCCTTTTTGTTTGCTCACACCCTATTTCCTTTTCCTTTCCTTTTTATCTTTTCTCTCATTTTCTCATCTCTTTATTTTTCTCTTCTCTTTCTTTTCCTTCCTTTCTTTATATTTCATTTGGATTGCATCAACTGAATGTTCGGAAAGGAAAACTTCCTCACTTCTCTCTCCATTACCACTTGTCATCACCACCATTTTTCTCTTAATTTCTTGATTTTCTTTTCCCTTTATTTATCTCATTTGACACATGGCTCAATGTGAGCCATTTACACATGTGCACCACATGGATCATGCCATGTGTCACTCCCCTAGGATGCCATGTGGAATTCACATGACCATGCTATGTGTCACCCGACACCCGATGCCTCGAAAAACGTGAAATTCCGACTGTCTTAGAATTCGACGGGGTAACTAGATTTTGCGAGACGAATTCAATGGTGAAGTCCGTTTCATCATCCGAGATCTAGAAATTTTTTGATTTCCAACCAAAATTACCGTTTTACCCATGCCCAGAAAACTAAAATTTTCTCGGGTTTTACAATAGTGCTTTACGATCCTTATGTTCTTTCTCTTTTTTTTTTTTTTTTTTATCAACGATGATGACATCTTGTCAATCCCTAGCAACGCATCATCCAGATCCGTCTGCGCAAGCACAACGCGCATCTTAACTTGCCACAATGAAAATTTGGTATTGTGATCCAATACGAGAATTTCGTATTTCATGGTTGCCATTGACAAGATCGAAAAAACCTAATGGCTTTGATACCACTTGTTATGATCAATGGCACAATAAAGAAATACTAAATAAATGAAAAAAACACCAGATTTACATGGAAACCCTTGCGGGAAAAAACCACGGGTAAAGGAGAAAGCTTCACTATGAATTTTTTAGAGATATTACAAAAGTTTAGCAAAATAGAGAATAAACCCTAATATTGTAATTTTACGAAAATACCCGAGCATAAAGGTCCATACCCTTTGCTACCACAACAGATCCCTATTTTTTTTCTCAACTTTTCTTACAAAAGTCGGCAGACCGTTGCGCCGGCCGCTCCGATATCTCGGAGCAAAAGAGTAATTGACTCCACCTTGAAATGAAATTCATTTTTTCTTTATCTTATGTGTTTTGTAATCTTTTGTTCTTCCAAATATCTTCAACTTGAAGCTTTGATACAATTTGTTATATATGTGGAAACTTTGATGAACAATAATATGAATTCAAGAACACAAAAATAAATAAATCATCATAAAAATACATGAGAGGTTTTAACGTGTTTCGACCAATTATGCCTACATTTACGGATGAGAGAGAATATTTCCACTATTCTTGAAAATACAGAGAACAAGATTGAATATCAGCATTAAGGGACAAGGTAAAAATCACAAAATCACAAAACCCTATATGCCCACAATATCCTTATAGTTTCAATAATAATAATAATAATAATATACTATTCTTATTATTTAAAAAGAACATCAATTAACAATTTCATTCTACTAAATAATAAGATGATTAAAAATAACAATATTTGCTTTAACAAATAAAAGATGATAAAAAAGTACTGCTTTAATGAAAACATAAAAATAAAATAATAATTTTAAGATATTATGTATCATATTCAATCCCAAGAGAATCAAAATGGCTTCTCTTAGATTTTTGCTAAACTCTCATATATTAGCTAGATTATTTTTCTATTAAAATACTTTTGTTATTCTAATTTTAAGCTTCCAACTGGATTCTAATATTTTCTATCACTTATAATTTCGAGATAATCAAGAAAATACAAAACCTTAACGAAATAATATCCTATTCAATCTAAGGGGATTGAAATGGCTTCTCTTAGATTTCAACTAAACCTTCATTTATTATAATTTTAAGTTATCCAAATATAGGAATCCTAAACCAAAATAAAAAGTTATTAACATCCCAACGAAAATATAGAAATAAATGAATGAGTTTAAGACATTAAATATAGTCTTATTGATTAGTTTCTTATTTTAATTTGGGTGATTTGACTAAAAGATTTCTTGAAAACAAAATTTTAAAAATCTAACCTGTCATCAAATTTTGTCCTTATTTTGTGTTTTGTTATAAAAATAACAATTTCTTTTCAAAGATAGATGTAAATATATGAAATGGCAAAGAACATTTTTTTATCCACAATGAATCGATTTTTAAGAAAAAACATGAAAAGAGTTAGATTTACAAATTTTAACTTATTTAAAATCTTTTAACCAAATATTTCTTCTAATATTAACTTATCCTAACACATCACTTCCAACTTCTCAATCCCCAAGCCAAACATGACCTTATATTCCCCCATTCGTCTATATATACATATATAGGGGCAAATAGGAAGGATCCAATAAGTGATTCCCAATATTGATTTTTGTGAGAGATCAAGAGATAATAAATAGAGAGGAAAATTTTGAGAAAAAAAAGATGGAGGTAGGAAAAGTGAAGGCAGTTGTAGCAATTTGTTTGGTGTATTTGATGATTGGAGAGCAATGCAGTACAGCTTACGACTGTTACGACTTATGCTTTGGAAATTGTGTGGGCATGGAATTTAATGCTCCAGATTATTGTAATGCAAAATGTATATCTGATTGTGTGGGGACGGGGAAAACTGAAACTCTTTCACCCACAGACACCTTTATTAGCCGCCCTTGCATATCTTCTTGTGCAAATATTTGCAGTAACCCAAAGATTGGTACTCTCTCTACCTCTCTTCATCGTAGGGTTTGTTTTGGTTACAGTTTTGTTTTTAAAAACTGTTTTTTGAGAACATGATTAGTTTCCACCTTTTTTATTCCTGAAAAACAGGAAAAATACTAAAACATTGAATTTAGAGAAAAGAATGGTTTTCGTAAAACACCAAAACGACAAGCATGCTTTCAAAACCGTAAACAAATCATACCCTTATTATTTCCTCTGTCTTATTGTTTCTGTTATGTTTTTTGGTTTTCAGGGGTCGGAGAACGTGAAAAATGCATCAAGAATTGTTTACGTAAGTGCAACTGAAGAGCGCATTATTGCCCTAGTTTCTCACAAGACTTGTACCTTTTTTGGGTATTAAGTTATTTATTAAAAGAATAAATTTGTGAGAATTAAATCTTTTTAGATCTTCCGCCCTTGCTCAGATACCACTCTCTCTCTCTATAAAGCAAAAAAAAAAAAAAAAAAAGTAACCAAATGTGAAATATGATTTCTCATTATCATCTTGTGATGAAAGATGGTATAACATTTTTAATTTTATTCATATTAAATCAAATCAATTAAAAATAATCTTGACGTTTCAGTGTAAGAAAATTGAAATAGTTCTTATATAGATTGTTAAGGTAAAAAAATTGAAGCAACACTTTATTTTAAATGAAATAATGTGACACCCAAAAACTCGAGGGTCCGTTGACCAACGTCAACCCGCGGAAATATATGGATAACGATCCCTGGCATTCTACGCCGTCTAATCCCATTAATTGGGATCCATTCATTGAGTGCTAGGTAATTACATACCTACGCCTTGACACCATGCTGTGAAGTGAGGGTCAAAATTACCTGTGGATATCGTATGTTTCGATGCCACATTGTCCAATTCTATTTACCGAGATTCATTTAGCATTCAATAAACTTTTTAAGTTATTTTCAAAACATATTACTATGAGTTTAATCACAAACTCTATCACATACAAGTAATATGCCAAAACTAGTTATTTTCAAAGTTTTTACAAAAAGAACTATACCAGCCACATGTCAGTTTTCTTCAACTTCTTAGCCCCGAATGAGAGCCGTCCACCGGTGTATACCTTGCACTTGGAAATATATTTTCCCATGTGTGTAGCAATGAAGCCACGCCTGGGCAGAGACTCATACAGGCTATTACCCCCTTATGCATATGCAATGTTCACTGACATTCATTATTATATATCAACATTCCAATAATGATGCAACTCTAGTGGAATACTACATACCATGCCATGAAATGAGATGAAACTCACTAATGCATGAAAACCCGAGTCATCACGCATCAAATTACACAATGCATAGCCAATGTGTGATAACATCCATCTTTGATGAATTTCATCAAATGATCACTTTGCAACAAAATAAAGTTTTTAGAAATCAAAACTTACAGGATGTTTCACCTCCAAGGATCATTTTATTAACAAAACACGTGTCTTTGTGGGTAGGCGAATTTTTGGGGTCTCACCACAGGCTTCGCATGCCTTCCTACACTTTCATGGGCTTTCACCATTGGGCGCATATGTATAACCAAAAATACCGGGTCTTTCACCCCGAGAGGGTATCTATCCCTGCTTACTACTACTCGACACAAGTTTTCATGCTCTGTGAACAGTGGAACTCACTGAACTTCATTCAACGTATCGAGCCCAATCATCAACCACCAAGGATGGTGTGTGATGGCACCATTTCATACTCTGTGAACAGCGGAACTCTGTTGAACTTCGTTTAACGTATCGAGCCCACTCATCAGCCACAAAGGATGGTGTGCGATGACACCATGCACTTACACCCATGAATGCGATGCCTCAGTGCATATGTAATGCATTATGCCACTGCATGTCAATTCCTTGTCACATATGTAATGCATGCAATATGGACAATTTATCATGTATCATGGACAATTATATCGTTGCATATAATTTCCAACAAGCTTCATCTCAATGGGCCAATATATTGACCATATATTAACACTCACTCAATAACTATCACCAAGTAAGTCAATCAAAAGCAAGCAAAGACAACTTAGTTCTCAAGACCAATTGTGGCATAAGAGATGCCCACAAAGCAATCCACACATACAACCATCACAGGCCACATAAACATGCCACAACCCGAGCATAGAATAGTCCTGGATCCAACCCCAAGACAGACCAAATCTAGGCCAAAACCCCGTCACAAAAGATGCCATACTCAGTAACACATCGAGCCCCACACTACCACTCTGACAATCTCGAACCTTAGTCCGCACTTCAATCCCACTTGGGTGGTTCAAACAGCCCACAAGACTATCAATATAACAGCTATGGAATCAGCCATAAAGTACACTCCACCTCGGTCTTAAATGTACTCGAACTGAAGAACTACACCCACTAGCCAACACCCGACTAACCAAACCCTCAATAAGTCCAGATTTTTCAGTCTAGACAACATTGAAATAAGTCCTAAACAGTCCCAAAAAACAGTCCTCAACTTGTCCCTTTGAACATTGGTCCAAAAAGGAAGGCAATCAACCAAAGTAGGAAAATCCATACCTCTTGGAGCATAGCCATCGTTAAGTAGACAGACTTTAACTCTTGGCCCGACGAACTCCGACCGTCAGAAAGCCAGAAATCAAAGGAAGGAGCTGCTGGATCTTCCTTCCTCTCTCTCTTCCTCTCTCTCTTATTTCTCTTTCTCCATTTCTTTTCCTCCATCAATCCCCTTTTTATAAGCTGGATATATCCACATGGCATGCATACATCATGCCATGTGTCACTCACTTATTTGGGTTCCTTTTTGCCTTGAAAACGGTGAAAAATTCGACCATCTCGGCATTCAACGAAATTCGCTCGTAACTATATTTCTCGCAAGACGAATCCAATGGCTGCAGGTCCGTTTTATCATCTAAGACCTAGAGAATTTTCAGGCTTTCAACTTGTACTGTAGCGGCAATTTTCCATTTTTTGCCCCTCCCATTTTTCGGTAAAGTCCAAATTTTCCCAGGTTTTACATTCTTCCCCTCTTAAAAGAATCTTGTCCCCGAAATTTACACACACACACACACACACACATACAATCACATGCACATGCAATAGTCATTTTCATATCAAATGACTAATAAAAACATACCTTCATCCTTAAACAAGAAAGGATAGTTGGTACGTATCATGTCCTCGTGTTCCCATCTTACTTCCTTCACTCCTCGGTGCTGCCACAACACCTTTACTAGCCTCACGGTCTTGCATTGCAAAACCTAATCTCAGCTATCCATAATACGCACATGTCCCTCCTCAAAGGTCCCATCTGCATCTACAATAAGCTCGCCTTAATCCACTACATGAGTCGGATCTGAAGTGTACTTCCGGAGCATGGAGACATGGAATACCTCATGAAAACTTGATAAACTCGGTAGTAACGCCAAACGATATGAAATTGTACCTACCCTCTCGAGTACCTCAAAGGGCCCGATATACCTCGGTGACAGCTTTCCCCACTTACTGAATCCGACCACTCCCCTTTTAGGCATCACCTTCAAGAAGACATGATCCCTCACCTCAAATTCTAGAGGTCGCCACGTTTGTCGGGCGTGAGCTCTTCCTGGCTGAGTCATGAGAAGATGCTTCCAGACGTCCACCTTTAGAGGTGTCTCTTATCAAATCCGGACCTATGGAGGATCTCTCTCCCACCTCCGTTCAACAAATCAGAGATCTATATGGTCGCCCATAAAATGCCTCATAGGGTGCCATCTGTATGCTCACCTGATAATTGTTGTTGTAGGCAAATGCTTTTCCCAGTTACCCTTAAGATCCAGGAAGCATGGTCATAGCATGTCCTCTTATGTCTGGATGGTCCTCTCTGATTGACCATCCGTTTGGGGATGAAAAGCAGTGCTTATC
This sequence comes from Tetrastigma voinierianum, assembly GCA_016808115.1. NCBI lineage: Eukaryota > Viridiplantae > Streptophyta > Magnoliopsida > Vitales > Vitaceae > Tetrastigma > Tetrastigma voinierianum. The sequence goes on from JAEQBH010001682.1 coordinate 81,062, forward strand.
ATCAATTGTGTCCCCATAGCTCGCTGAAAGCTCTCCCAAAAACAAGCTGTAAACCTAGGATTCTGGTCCGATACTATAGAGACTAACACTCCATGTAACTGGACAATCTCTCATATGTATAACCTACAAAATTCCTCCAAAGTGAATGTCATCCACATGTTTGAAAAAGTGTCGACTTTGTGAGCCGCCCACGATCAATTCATCACATGCCCCTTGTGATGTCTGTGGCATGTGAGTCACAAAATCCATCGCGACGTGCTCCCACTTCCACTCTGCTACCTCCAAAAGTTGGAGTAACCCCGCCGGCCTTTGGTGTTAAACTTTTATCTGCTAACATGTGAGACACCGACGAACAAAATCCCTAACTTGCTGCTTCATTCCACTCTAGTAATACCGGCGATGAAGATCATGGTATATCTTCGTGCCACCTGGATGTACAAAAAAATGAGAGCAATGGAATTCCATGAGGACCTCCTCTCTCAAATTTTCCAACCGAGGAACCACAATCCTGTCCCTCTCATCACACCACCATCTCGTGAATGGCCACCGCCACTTGTACTCGAATCGCATTTCGTCCCCGATGGACACTATCTCTATGTCCCAGCCAGACTCAATCACTCGCTTAGTGTGGAAGGCGAGCCACCAAACTCCCCAAAACACTGAAAGCATGATCCGTAGTGCAGTCTCGAATCTGATTCCACAACCTCGAGCATCTACAACGCACGAAAAGCTATACTAGCCAATACTCCCCATGACTTCCGGCTAATCGCATCAGCCACCACATTTGCTTTACCGGGATGGTAATACAAAGTGAATTCATAGTCTTCCAAATACTCCATCCACCTGCCCTGCCTTATATTGAGGTCCTATTGGGTAAAGATGTATTTCAGACTTTTGTGGTTAATAAACACCTCGAATTACTCACCATACAGGTAGTGGAGCCATATTTTCAAGGGAAAGACAATGGCTTCACAAAACTCCATATCATGCGTAGGTAATTCTGCTCTGTGATTCTTAATCACTGGTGAACCATAAGCCACAACCCTTTCTGGACGCATCAAAAACACATCCCAAGCCTCACATCTGAGGCATCACAATACACCGCAGACCTCCGTCCTTTCATGATAAAAACAGGAGCCTAGCAAGCCCCACTTCTTCTGTTCCCCTCAATCTCTCCCACAGCACTGCCAGAGTCTGTTCAAACTTCACTTCTTTCCGTCAATTTCTTCAGCAATCAGAGTCAGTCTGATGAACTCACACTCTGCTGTCCCGCAAAAACTGCAGCTCTAAAAGACTCACTGATATCTCCAACTATAACAGCCTCAACTCTGGGTCCACCGAGACGCCTGCCGATACCCATAACCTAAGTAATCTTACTCCGTAAGCCAAAATTCAAGCATTTGCTGAACTTGGCATACAACCAATGGTCTCTCAACGCCTAGAAAACAATCCTCAAATGATCCTCATTCTCCTCCTCCGACTTGGAGTAGATTAGGATGATGTCAATGAAGACCACAACAAACCGATCTAAATAGTGTTGGAACATATGCATGAGATCCATGAATGCCGCTGGAGCATTCGTCAACCCGAATGGCATCACTATGAACTCGAAATACCCATATCACGTTCTAAACGCCGTCGTAAGGATGTTTGCCTCCCTAACTATTAAGTGATGATAACAGGTGAGGAGATCTATCTTCGAGAAGACCCGCGTCCCTCTCAATTGATCAAATAATTCCTCAATCCTCGGCAAAGGGTACCTATTCTTGATGGTAACCCTATTCAACTGCCGATAATCTATGCAAAGCCGAAAGGTCTTGTCCTTCTTCTTGGCAAATAGAACTGAAGCGCCCTAAGGTGAAGTGCTCGGTCTAATGAAACCCCTGTCCAACAATTTTGCACTGACTTTGAGTTCTCAGAACTCAATAGCGCCCATTCTACGCGGGGTCACAGAAATAGGTGACGACTGCGGTGTAACTTGATAACGAAGTCTACATCATTGTGCGGAGCTAATCCCGACAGTTCTTTTGGAAAAACATCCTCATATTCGCAAACTACCCGAGGTAGACCCAACTCCTGTCTCGACTAGCCCCTTCAGTGGTAAGGCTTGTCTCGCCAACCTCGTAATTTGGCCCATGCAATCTAGAATCGTACACGGTATAGGGTAAAACATCATGCTTATCCCCCTGAAATATAAAGCGACTACCACTTGGGGTGTAGGCGATAACCCTCTTATGATCACAATCAATGATGACCCGATGTGCTTTCAGCCAGTCCATCCCAAGGATGATATTAGGCTTCGACATGTCCATGACCCTAAGGTCTATGGTGAGTGTAATCCCGTAGGACTTAACTCACAACCCTTAGATCCTAGGGGAGAGAATCTACATGTAATGGCTTTTCCGTTTCGACCTTTAAGCCCAATTTTTCACACATGATGTAGTAGCAAAGGAACGAGATGAACCAAAATCAAACAATACTCGCTTCATAGGTACGAGAGAGTAGAAAAACATACCCCGCGACAACCGACCGACTGGCAACTCGCCACGGTGTAATAGCACAGACAAGCCCTGGGTCCCGGGTCTCTGGGCTATGAACCTTGGCCCCGCCCCTACCTCGACCCGCTCCGGCTCATCCGGGTCCGATCGCAAAGTAATAGGGCCCTGCATCCGCCGACTAATACTATCTCTTCTCGGCCCACGTTGTAAGAGAAACAAATCGCGTCTATGCATGTTCCACTAATGATTGGAAGTAAGGTGTCCCATAACTCTAGGATCCCTGCCTCTAAGGACAATCTTGCCTCAAGTGTCCAGGCTGATGGTAGTAGTAATATATTCCCTACCCAGGCTGGCTGTAAGCCCTAAAAAATCTGCCACCTGGAGATGATCAACCCTACCGCCTGCAGCCGCGACCTAGCCTCGCCTTGCAATGCACTCCTGGCCCCCCGAAACTTTGCCGAGTAGAAGCCTTATGCTTCTTCCTCGAGCTAGAAGAAGAAGGTTGACTCTCTTCCTCTTATCTTTAACACTCGCATCCCGGATGTTCCGTGCGTCATCCACTTCTCTCTCAATGGCCATAGTAGTCCCGACCATCGAGTCAAGGTCTTGCAGGAGAAGTTTGATGAGTGTAAAACTCATCTATGTTTTCAGTTCATTTCACATGCTATTTTGAGCATTTTATATCCATATTCATGTAAAACTCATAACATTTCCTCTAAACTTGGTTTTTTAGGATTCTTGATGAAAAACAAGTGATTTGGCAAGAAATGAGCAATATATATATAAAAAAGAAAAGTCAACCAAGTGCCTCACATTGCACCACCGGGAAGATGAATTTTTATGTACCATATGGAACATCAGATGATTCAAATTCCCTAAATCTTATATTCTTTATTCAAATATCTTTCCAACGACACCTCACACGCCCAAATTCGAGTTCAAACGAAGAAGTTATGGTCACGACAGTTGGAGAAGAAAACAAGTCGAGTAGATTTTATCGCGACAAAGGTAGTAATAAAACTCTGTCACGACAAACCTAGATTTTTTTGTCGCGACAGAGTTAGCAAATGTTCCGCCATGAAACCCCAGATTTTGTGGCGACAGAATCAGAAACAAAACTTTGTCGCGATAAAACCCAGATTTTGTTGCGATAGAGTTAGCAACAAAACTCTGTCGCGACAAACCTAGATTTTGTCGTGACATAATTAGTAACAAAATCGCCGCCCGACTAAAAAGCCCAAAACTGAGAGCATTTTGGACCTGTTCAAGCCCATTTCATCCTAGGACTATAAATACTCATTTTAGGGCTTTAGGGCAATGGGGAAGGTGAGAACACTCTCATGGGGTTCCTCTCTAAACTCGCTCCATTTTCGTTTTGCTACAAGATTTTGATTTTAGTCAGATTCAGAGGAAGTTTTGAGCGCATTTTTATTTCTATCGAGAGATTTCCCGGTGTTATATATAAGAGATTCAGATTTATTATCGCTCGCATAAAGATTGAAACTAAAACTGATTTTTCTCTCATTCCTTATCTCTTGATTTCTTTCTTCATTTTCTACTTTTTTGTTGATTGCAATGATTGAATCTAGTAATGGAACATTAAACACCTCTAAAGGTGGGGATTGTTGAACATTTAGATTTGCAGATTCTCAGTTATTTTGTGGGTTTGAAGACTGAATTTATATAATTGGTACTGTTCATATAATTAACTGTTCGAAATATTAGTAGCTTATACCCAAAAAAGAGCTGTGATCTTGTTCGATTTCCTCGAGCCTCGAAAGACACAGAAAGATGGAGATTTCTGAGAGTAAAGAGCAGTAACTTGGGGGTATGTTAGACTAATATTATGGAACTAATGAACTCTTCAAATTACTTTGATAGATCACTAATTTACTCATGGTGTGAGGATTAATTATAGATGATGTATCAAGCATCGTTTGTGAGGTCTCACCTCAATCTAATAGAATGACCTTGATCCCGTGTTAGCATAGATCTAATCAAGGAGAGAGAGAACTTTATTAGATTTGATGGCTGAGATACCAATTACATTGGAGAAGGCTTGCATTATCCTGTCTATGGGGGAAAACAATCTTCAGTCCTAAGAAAAGGGTGTGAAGTACTGGAAAGGAAAAATACCTAATTCTTAGAAAGAAGATTATATCCTACAAGTAACTGATTAGACCCATGTATCTGGAAGGAACGTGATTCTCTAATTAGTGAAATGTATAGTGTGTGGAGGAATCCAAGATATACTACATTGCTCTTAGACAAATCTAGCATTCAACTCACAAATGCTACGCTTTCAAGGAAATACAAATTGATTATTAAATGATTATCACCATCCCTAGTGCCTCTCTTCATACATTTTAGACTTTAGTAGTTGTTTTCTTGATAGATTTTAGAATTAGGATTAGTTTTAAATAAGTTTTTATTTCAATTAAATTGATTTTATTCCACATCCTATTTGGTCGTCTAGATAGTGAAGAGCCCTTATAATCGGGGTGCTCAAATTTCAATTAGAGAGAACCTCCAATCCTCATGGGTACGATATCCAAACTTCTAGAGTCCACTTTATTACTTGTACGACCTATGCACTTGAAGAAAGGGGTTGAGTGTTTGTAATACTTTTCATTTCAATTTTTTAGTACACTTGATTTTGTTTCAAATCAGATTTTTGAGTATTTACCACACATCTACTCACTGGGCCATATTTTCATATACATCATTTGATCTTAATAATTTTACGCGTTGTCGGGGTCTTTTAGTTAGTGTTTTGTAGTCATGTTTTAAAGATGGTCACCATATTCCATTCCTGGATGGACAATTTCTGCACCATCCTCAAATCTTCTCACCTTTGGCCATATCTGTGGGCTACATAATCATCAAAGAAACAGTTAACTCAGGAACTTAGCCACGCACTCGCTAATCGCCATTGTTCCTTGTCTCAATTTAGAACTTTCGAGCATTTACGCGTCGAAAGCGTATGTCGGGAAAACTCGCTTCGCGAAAGAGCTCACTAAACTCTTCCCATGTCATTTCCTTTCTAAATCTCTCGAGGCTTCGATCCAATCCCACCACACTGGATTCACCTCAAGCCGAATGTAGCTGCCTTTATCTTAGTGGTATCGTAGATGATCCTAAGTGGCTCTAAGATCTTATCCACCTTCCAAAAACCAATGATCGCCTATCATCGGGTCCCTCTTCTAAATGTTGGAGGATGGTGTGCCTCAACCTCGGGAGGTTACTCGACTCTCCGTTCACAATTCCAATTAGCCTCGTAATCAGAAAGTGCCCGTCACCAATAGCTTCCATGAAAGCTTGCTGGTTAAAGGCCTGGTAGTTGATATCACTCGCCACTCCGTCTCGTCTCTTCCTTTACCACCATCTGTTACGAGCCGATAGCAATAGAGTCTTACATAACATCCAAGAATGGATCTTGTTTCCCTGTCTAACTAGCAGTGCCTAGGCCAGCTACTAATAGACATCACATTCTAAACTATTCCGTTCATTCATTTTCCTAACTCCTAAGGTTATGTTCTCTAACCTTTGTGTTCATTTTTCCCTATATACATTATACCATGTATATAATTCACGCAATATGTAACACACAATCATGTAGCACAGAACATGAATGCACAATGGATGCAATGGTCTAAACCCATGCCCATCAAATCCTAGGTTGTAAAACCAGAGTAAATTTGATTTTTTTTTTTTCCGAAAAAGGGCAAAACGGTAAATTGCCTCTAATGTACAAGTTGCAAAACTAAAATTTTTTTAGATCTCGGATGAAAAAACAGACCTCACCGTTGGATTTGTCTCGTGAAATCTAGTTACTTAGACGAATTTTGTTAAATTTGAGATTCGGCCGGATTTTCACACTTCGTGGGCGTCTCGGGTGCCTAGAAAACAAACTTAACTGTCACTTCGACACGTGTCACAATGTGTGAGCCATATCCTTAAAACTTAAGATAATTTAAAAGGTGAAATGAAGGAAAAAAAAGAAAGATCATTTTCTTTCCTACTGTTCGAACGAGAGAGAGAAAAAGGGAGAGAAAGTGAGCTTTCAAAACTTCTCTCTACGATCTACGGAGATCGGTTGGTCGGAATTCGTCGGGCCAACTCGAAGAGGGCTACGCGTGGATACAAAAAACATGATATTTTTCTGAGGATTCAAGCGAGGAGAAATCAAAGGTTTCGGGTTTAGGAAGTATCCATGGGACTTCCTAGAGTTTCTTCTACGCTCCAAGAGGTAGGGATTCTTCCTATTCTGGTTTATTTTCTGCTCTAAGGGCTGTTTGGCTGTGTTTTTCCCTAAGGATGCTCGTTAAAAATCAGTTTTTATAGCTCCTTAGGGGTTGTTTGGACTGAAAAACAAGTTTTTACAGCTCCTTAAGGGCTGTTTGGTTTGAAAAAAAAATAAATCAGGTTTTAGGGCTCCTTAAGGGATGTTTGGATTGATAATCTGATTCTATAGCCCTTAGGCTGTTTGGATTGAAAAATAAGGTTTTATGGCTCCTTAGAGGTCACTAATGAATTTTAATGTGGGAATGTCATTTTGTTTTTGCTCCTATGAAACGTCCAGATTTTGGGACTGATTTTCGGTTATAAAAAGAGGGAATTTGGACTAGTGTCCTTCATGGAAATTGTAGCTACAATTGTGAGCTTGATGTTGGGCTTTTGAATCACCCAAATTGGACCTCTATAACTTGAGTTATGTTCCATTTTCTCCAGATTTCAATAAGTCGCCTTGTTTGACCTCTACACTGGCCCGCATTGACTGATTTCTAGTCAGGGAAAAGAGGGAATTTGGACTGTTCTTACTAAAATTATAAATTCTGCATCCGTAAACTTGATGTAGGCTTTCAATCACCCAAATTGGACCTGTACAACTCAATTCTATAGTCCATTTCCCGACTCTACAACTTACGCTGCTTAATGGTTTATGTCTAGATTTTTGAGATCATTAGTACTAGTTTCTAAACTGAGTTCAGAACTATTCTATGGTCTATTATGGCTTGTTGTGTGGAATGTTCTATGGGCATCTCTATGCCATAACCGGTCTTGAGGATCAAGTTGTCATTGCTTGAGTTTGAGTGACATGCTTGGTGGTAATTGATTGGAGGTCATGTGATGAGTTTGTGTATGGATAAGGCCATTGCATGGCTTGTTTGTAGGCTATTTTCGACATTTTTCGTCATGTCACACCAGCCTAGAGGATGTTTTATGTCATTTCTTGATTGGATCAGACTTGAAGTTGATATATGTGTGTGCAAATATGTTGACATGAAATGTGTGGTCGTTTAGCAATTTTATGCTGCTTGATATAATTGTCCATATAACATTCATCATATAGGTGACATGGTATAGACATGAAATGGCAAATCACATTGCATATGCGCATATTATCAGATGAAATGGGTGTGAGTGCATGGTTATAATTAACACTGTGTTTAGTGTTTGATTGGGTGGGCTCGATACGATGGGACAACATCCAATAGGGTTGTTGCATACATGAAAATGAAAATATGTGTCGAGTAATAGAAAGTAGGGATAGATACCCCATCGGGTGAAAGCCCCGCGTTATTTTCGTTACATATGTGTCCAACGGCAAAGCTCGTGAGTGCAGGAAGGCTTATGGGCTTCCGTGAGACCCGAAATTCACCGCCCACAAAAAGACACAGCTTGTTTTGAATATAAATGATCATTGAGGTGTGTAACATCTAAAAAGCTTTTGGTTTGAAACAAATGAATTTGTTTTGTAAATGATCATCGATGTAACTTAAATGATGGATTCATCACGTACGGCTTTCGCATTGCGTGATAGGAGTCGCATAAGGACTTGGTGATGGGAGTCGATGAAGACCTTCTGTGGCATGGCATATTTTGGGTCGAGTCTCATCTCATCTCATGACATGTTAAATCCAACCTAGGATTGCATAATCTTTGTTTGAATGTAGAATCAGGAACATTTAATCTTCATCAGATGCGCACTTAGCTGAGTACTGTAGGAGTTTACTCAAATGGGCTTAGTTCATCCTTTATGGGACCCCTATTTCAGGTACAGGGAGTACACCGATGCACAACGCTCACTCGAGGACGCAGTTTTGAAGAAAGCCGGGTTGTGGCTTTGTATTCATTTTTGTAAAGATGCTTGGAACAAACTAGTTCTAGCTTTGTATTTTCAGGTAAAAGAATTGTAATTAAATTCTTATGGGACTGTTTTAAATATAATTTTGTATGTTTTAAATTAACATGGATAAATGAACCCTGTGTGGTCATTTTTACTCATAAGTGGACCTGGTGAGCTCGTTGTATTATATTGGTTACTATGTTTTATACAGGTTAGATTTTGGATAGAGCTCCCCTGCATGTGCTGAGACTCATCCGATTTGTTAAATTCATGGATCCTAGTAATGGGACATATCAAAGGCGGCATCGCCACCATATCCACGAGTTTTTCGCAGCCGATTGGTCAACGAATCGTGCCTTCAGCGTCATATAGGTAATCGTATACCTAAGCTCTGATACCAACTATGACACCCCAAAAACCTAGGTCCGTTGACCAACCGTCAACTCACGGAAATATCCATGGATAGCGTATATCCCGGTACCCACACTGTCTAATCCCATTAATTGGGATCTATTCATCGAGTCCTAGGTAATCACATACCTACGCCTCACCATGCCAGTTGGTGGTAAGAATTACTTATGGATATTGTGTGTTTCGATACCACACTGTCCAATCCCATTTATCGGGATCCATTTAGCCACATTCAATAAACTTTTTATGTTATTTTCAAAACATATTACTATGAGTTTAATCACAAACTCTATCACATACATAGGCATATGCCAAAACTAGTTCTTTTCAAAGTTTTTACAAAAAGAAATATACCAGCCACAGGTCGCTTTCTTTCAATCTTCTCTACTAACGAGTCGTCCACCGTGTATACTCAGACCCTAAAATGTTTTTTCATAAAGGTGAGCTAATGCGCCAAGAGAGAATTCCTACAGAGGCTATTACCCCCTTAAGTGCAAATGCAATGTTCACTTGGACACATTCACATATATATCAACATTCCAATAGAATGATGCAACTCTAGTGGAGTACTACATGCCATGCCATGAAATGAGATGAAACTTACTCAACGATGAAAACCCGAAATAACACAGACTCCCATCACACAATGCATAGCCAATGTGTGAGATATCTGACTATGAATTTCATCTAATGATCACTTTGAAAACAAAATCAAATTTTTTGAAATCAAAACTTACTGGATGTTTCACCTCCAAGGATCATTTTATTAACAAAACACGTGTCTTTTATGGGTAGGTGAATTTTTGGGGTCTCACCGCAGGCTTTGCACGCCTTCCTACACTTTCACAAGCTTTCACCGTTGGACACATATGTATAACAAAAAATACTGGGTCTTTCACTAGAGGGGGGTATCTATCCCTACTTATTACTACCCGACACAAGTTTTCATGCTCTACGAACAGTGGAATTTCGTTGAACTTCGTTCAATGTATCGAGCCCACTCATCAACCACCAAGGATGGTGTGTGATGGCACCATTTCATACTCTACGAACAGCGGAACTCCGCTGAACTTCATTCAAAGTATCGAGCCCACTCATCACCACTGCTGATGGTGTGTGCGATGGCACTATGCACTTACACTCCATGAATGCAATGCCTGTTGCATATGCAATGCATGCCATTACATGTCAATTCCCCCGTCACATATGTAATGCATGCACAGGACAATTTATCATGTATCATGGAAATTATATCAAAGGCATATAATTTCCAAATGTCATCCAATGTCAATATATTAGAATTCATATATCAACATTCACTAATATCTATATCACCAAATAAGTCAATCAAAAGCAAGCAAATACAACTTGGCTCAAGACAATCAGGTACAAGAGATGCCTCAAAGTACCCACACATAACTATCACATGCCACATAAACATGCCACAACTCGGGCACAGAACAATCCCAGATCCAGCCCTAAGACTATCCAAATCTAGGCCAAAATCGGGCCACAAACATGCCATACTCAGGTCACACATCCGACCCCACACGACCATGGGACAGTCCTGAACCTCAGTCTAGAATTTCAGTCCCAATTCAGGGTTAAAACAACCCATAAGACTGTCGTAACAGGCTATGGAATCAACCACAAAGTAGTCCTAACCCCTGTCTTAAACAACCCTGAATTGAACTACACCCACTAGCCAACACCCGACCAACCAAACCCTCAATCAATCCAGACAACACGGAAATCGGTCCTAACAGGCCCGAAAATAGTCCCTAACCCGTCCCTTTGAACACTGGTCCAAAAAGGAAGGCAATTAACCAAAGTAGGAAAATCCCTACCTTTTGGAGCGTAGCCCTCGTCGAGTAGACGGACTTTAACTCTCGACCCAACGAACTCCGACTGTCGGAACACCGAAAATCAGAGGAAGAAGCTTCTAGGTCTTCCTTCCTCTCCTTCTTTCTCTATCCCTTTCTTCTCTTTCTCCCTCTCTTTTCCTCCACCGGTCCCTTTTTTATAGGCAGGACATATCCACATGGCATGCATGCATCATGCCATGTGTCATCCACATAGCATGTATGCACCATGCTATGTGTCACCCACATGGCATGCATGCATCATGCCATGTGTCACTGTTGAGACCAAAGGATATATACAAATTTCTGCCACTGTCACCAAAGGACTATTACCTAGAATCCCCGACAACGTCGCCAAAAAGTTGTTGAGACCAAATGATATATTCAAATTTCTCGCATCGCCACCGCAGGACTATTACTTAGAATCCCTAAACGCATGCCAAAACTCACACTAAACGATATATACAAATTCTCACCGCCACTGCAGGACAATTACCTAGAATATCTGGCAACGGCACCAAAAACTTGTTGAGACCAAATGATATATATATGAAAATATGGCCAAGGGAGTGAATGTGGTTAATACTCACAAACTGATTAGAAACAAAAGTAAGTGTACTCAAAAACTGAAATGAAAAGTATTACCAATACTCAACCCCTTTCCGCAGCGTACCAGTCATACAGTAATAGCGGACTCTAAAGTCCGACATCGCATCTAATCGAGGATTGAAGGTTATCTCTAATTGGAATTTGATCACCCCGATTACAAGGGCTCTTCACTATTTAGGCGACTAAATAGGATGTAAAATCAAATCAATTTAATTGAAATAAAAACTGATTTAAAACTAATCCTAAAATCTACCAAATAAAAAAATACTTAATTCTAAAAGGTATGAAGAGAGTCACTAGGGATGGGGATAATTATTTGCAAAACAGTTTGCATTTCCTTGAAAGCACAACATTTGTGAGTTGAATGCTGGATTTGTCTAAGAACAATGTAGTATAACTTAGATTTTTCCATACACCAAACATTTCACTAATTAGAGATCCATGTTCCTTCAGAGACACGAGTCTAATTAGTTACATGTAAAATCTGACCCTCTTTAAGATTTGATTGTTTTTCTTTTCCAATACTTCACAACCATTTCTTAGGACTAGAATTCTTGCCCCCATAGACAGGATTATGCAAGCCTTCTCCAATCTAACTCGGTATCTCGCCCTTAAATCTAATAAAGGCTATTATATCTCCTTTGATTAGATCATTGCTAACAATTTTATTCAAGATCATTCTATCAATTTGAGGTGAGACATCTAAACATTAAACTGATACATCATCTAATTAATCCTCACACCATGAGTAAATTAGTGATCTATTAAAGTAATATTTTAGAGTTCATTAGTTCCATAATATTAGTCTAACATACCCCCAATTTATTGCTCTTTACTCTCAGGAATCTCCATCTCTGTGTTACTTAGAGGGCCTCTTGGAAATCAGAGCAAGATACAACTTTTTTCTGGGTATAAGCTACTAATATTCTGAACAACTACTTATATGAATAGTACCAATTATATAAATTCAGTATTCAAACCCACAAAATAACTGAGAATCTTCAAATCTGAATGTTCAACAATTAATCCCCACCTCTAAAGGGTGTTTAATGTTCCATTACTGGATTCCAATCATCACCAATCAAACAAAAAGTAAGAAAATGAAGAAAGAAATCAAGAGACAAGGAGTGAGAGAAAAATCCAGATTTTAGTTTCAATATTTGTCTGAACAGTAATGAAATCCGAATCTCTGCTATACAAAGACTGAAATCTCTTCAATGGGAATAAAAATCTGCTCTAAAACTTATTCTTAAGATCTATTAAAAATAAAAATCAAGTAACAAAACTAAGAAAAATGGAGCAAGCTTTAGAGAGAAACCCCATGCGGAGAGGTGTTTTCCACCTTCCAAGGCACCCTAAAAACCTAAAAAACTAGTATTTATAGTCATAGGGTGAAAATGGCTTGAAAAACAGTCCAAAATAGCAGTTTTCGGCCTTTTTTGGATTTTTTCCAACGTCTTTGTCGCAACACAGTTTTTTTTCTCTGTCGTGACAGTTTTTTTATGTTGCAACATAAAACTTGGTCGCAACAGAGTTTTGTATGTTGCAACATAGAAAACTAGGTTGCGACAGAGTTTTTCTGTTGCAACAGAAAACTTTGTTGCAACATAGTTTTCTATGTCGCTACGCTTTCTTTTTATCCAACTTGTCAATACAACTTATCTAAGCTAACTCGGGATTTGGGCGTGTGAGGTGTCGTTGGAAAGCTCTTTGAATGTAGAATGTAGCCATGAGTAGATTTGAACTATTTGATGCTCCAGATGATACAGAAAAATTGATCTTCTCAATGACGCACTGTGAGACATCCGATTAACTCTCTTTTTGGAAACATTTTGCTTCTTTTCTTACTAAATCACTTGCTTTCCATAAAAATTCATGCAAAACCAAATTTAGAGGAAATGTTATGAGTTTTACATGAATATGGATATAAAATACTCAATATAGCATGTGAAATGAACTCAAAACATAGATGAGTTTTACACTCATCAGTCACCCACTCATTTGGGTTCCTTTTTGCCTTGAAAATCGTGAAAATCCGACATTTCGGAATTCAACGAAATTCATTTGGGTAACTAGATTTCGCGAGACGAATCCAATGATGAGGTTCGTTTTGTCATCCAAGATCTAGAAAATTTTTAAGCTTTCAACTTGTACTATAATGTCAATTTACCATTTTTTGTCCCTTCTTCGGTAAAGTTCAACAAATAAGAGAACTCAAATTGATTGAGATCATTCTTAAATCAAAGTAGCTTTTACTTTTAGATATAATTTTTTTTTTGTCGAATCATGAGGTGTCCTAAGCAGACTCGTTCACACATGAAAGGTGTCTTTAAACCATACCATACCCAAACTAATCCCCATTATGAGCTGAAATGGACTACAACGACAGTAAAACTCTACCATAAAGGCGATTGTTAGTTATGATCTTTAATTATTCAAAAGATATTTTTAATTGAAAACAAAAGGAAAAAAAATGTGAGAATTTGTAAAGAAAAAAAGTTATATATAAATAAATATTTCGTATTAATTCAATAAATAGAGAATAGTTTTCATATATATATATATATAAACAGTCTTCATCTTTCAAATTCAAATGCATAAGATTGTGCATAAATCAATTTTTATTTAATTTATTCAAAAGATTGTATGAAAATTATTATAAAAAGTTATTAAGGAGTACTAAAAATCAATTTCAAATGAAGTCTCTATATTCAAATACAAATTTAAAAAAAAATAAAAATAATGAACATTGATTTTTGTAATAAATACATTTTTTTTTTGACATATGCTCACTTTTCATTAAATCGTTGTAGTATTTATGTTTTTATAAGGACTTGAATCATGAGACCTCTTATTGACAATGGATTAGGTTTGGGTAGAATTTAAGATTCTCCATCCTCATCTCCATTTATTATTACTATCCCATCCTTGTTCTCATCCCCATTGGATTTAGATTTTTTTATCTACATTATCACATCTATCGGAGGATAGGGTACCCATGCCTTACCCAAATACCCTATTCCAATTTGTGAAATGAATTGTTTTAGAAAATCATGAAGATTAAAAATAATTTATCGTATAATAGTAATAAGAATTACTATGATGTGATTTCATAAAACCAATAAAAATGCAAGCAGAATATAACATTACACTACAAATAACGATATACTAGAAATAGTCTATCACAACAATATTTAATTAGGTATTTGGGTCGAGGAGGAGTAGGATATAATTAGACTCGTCCTCATCCTTGAATCCAAAAATCTCTGAACCCAATTACTTGAATATTTTATTAGGTTTAAAATGTTCCTCCATACCCTCCATTCGAATTGATTATCGGATTTTTTATCGGGTTCGAAGGAAATTGTCATCCCTACTATTCACCCTTCCCCTTTACCACTTAAGCTAGACCTAGTAATAAATACTTTGTAACTAGTGTTTTGTTAAATAAATTTTAAATTATAAAAATTGGTTTTTTAAATGTTATTATTTTTGTAAGGAAATTATCACATTTCACATTATATTGACGAGAAATTTAGTGGCGATTGTTTTTTCGGCTTTTTTTGAAAGTAAATAGCTTTTAGACTTGTACCCTTTTGCATAAAGAGTATTTAGGGATATCAAATTCCTTTTCAAATTAGGAATATGTCCGACTACCAAGATAATGAATCATCTAATCTGTACATCTGAATGCAAATTGTCCCAATACTTCATAATCTTTTACAAGATGCATTGTTACCCATCAAACCACACCTTGTGACGCCCCCATTTCTGGTCCGTTGACTAATTGGTCAACTCATGGACATAAGTGGATGCTCAAGCCATCTGATGCTACTGAGATCGGCAGAGTCTCCTTAATGAGCTCACCCAAATACAAGACTGCATATACCTGTCCCAAATACCCAATATAATCCCCAATATAATCCTTAATATGAGTAAACGCCTCTCGGGCCCATAATACAATACTCATCACAATATATATAAACTATATCCAGTTAGTTTCAAGAGTTAATAACCATTTTATACAACATATATTAAATGAAAGCATTCTAATACATGTATACAGTAATGTGACACCAAAGCCACATCCCTAGCTTTCTTCTAAACAGCCTCTCAAGGATCGAACCGCTCTCGCACGCTCCCCTCGTACCAGAAAAAGGGGGTCCCACGAATGTAAGTGAGCTAAAGCTCAAGAGGAGAATCGCCCCAAGCGGGCTACTCACCACCTAAGTGCAAAGGTAATGTTCTTAAAGTAAAACACACATCCGCTAAAATGCATGATCCTACTCAATGTCTGCAAGTACGACCAACTCCGTAGATCCCGAGTCCTCACCGACTCTCTCACACTCGCCTAAGCCTTGTATGAGAATTATTGTTTTATTAGTTGACAACCCTCCGATGTATATATATATATATATATATATATATAGCAAAGAGTATAGGTATATATATATATATATATATATATATATATATATATATATATATATATATATATAGTATATATATATATATATATATATATATATATATATATATATATATATATCAATTGGCCGTCCAATGATTGATATATTATTTGTTTGTGGACTACCCTCCGATGAATATCAATTGGCCGCTCCGATGATTGATATTTTAAATTTGACTAATCGATAATTAATGTTTTTAGACAACCCTCCAACCGTTTCTAGACTCATCTCATGCACTCACTCATAATCTTAGGGTGTTCCAAAGGCATATGGAATGCATGTATGCGCCCACAGTCTAATCACATGCAAATATATAAACATGAATATATTTCTCGCATAATTCAAATCACACAATCATGTTATGTAATTTACAACTCATACATCAAAATTAGCTCACTGGGGCTATCGATCAAACACGGCAATTTAATTTAAATTCACTCGGCCAACACATATTCACACAAAAATATATTTTTGTGTCACTATTCCTATGAACAAGAAAAACCTAGGTTTACGCGTTCAAACACACATCCATTCATCGCGCTCACTTAGTGGAACCGCTTCGGCCATTTCCACCATCCAAATCAATACATGATTAACACATGAATGCACACTCAAATCAACCTAAACAGCCGCGGAGCAATACGGCTGCTCCATTTTGGTTCCAAATTATATCACCCGTCCTAAGTTTCAGGGACTCCATCAAACGGCCCTCACGGCCTCATTCGACTCAAACATTTGCAAAGTATTTAAAAGAGGAATAAAACTCAAGTAGGAGAAACCCCTACCTCTCTGAGTTTATGAACCCCCAATCCCAGACCCACGCCGGTGTTCCCTCTCCGCAGCAGCTTCCTTCTTCTTGTCCCGAAGACCGCCGACGGCTCGGATTTGTCGATTTCTAGAGAGAAGCTTTCTCAAAGAACTCTCAAAAAAGAAGCATCGATCTGAAAATGTACTCGCTTTTTGCCTTGGTTTATGAAGGAGAAGAAGCACTATTACAACTTTTGTCCTTGAGCGACTTAAAATCAAATCCTATAACGACCATTATGTCCTCATTTACCGCTTTGATATTCTATGACTATCTCGCCGTCCATTTTCATCATTTATCTACTCATACCACTTATTGCACATGAGTACGTGTTATATGTGACTTTCGTCACATCGAAAATCGTTTTACGGCACCCGAACCGCGATGCCTCGAAAAACGTGTTGACTCCGACTGTCTCGGAATTCGACGAAATTTTACGTGCTGGCTAGATTTCGCGAGACGATTCTAACGGTGAAATCCGTTTCTTCATCCGAGATCTAGAGAATTAATTTCGGATTTTTAACAGAAATCACAATTTTGTAATCGAAATTACGATTTTGCCCTTATTCCAGAAATTGAAATTTCTCGGGTCTTACACCTTTATGCACATGTTCGTATGTAGAGAACCAGTCTTGATTATGAGTCATGTGAAAAGTACAACCAGAATCTAAAATCCAATTCTCTCTAGCTCTCGAATCAACATTTGACACAACAAGAAGTTCTCCATCAGTTTGATCTTATTCCACAACATTGGCCTCACCAAATTTCCCAGATTTCTCTCCTTGTTTGTTCCCAAATTTCTTCTTCTTATTCTACAACTTAAAACACTCCTTCTTGATGTGACCTATTTTCTTGCAGTAGTTGCAAATTTTATAAGAATTCCTAGATTTTGACCTTTTTTCTCTGTTCTTCACCAAAATTCTTCTATTGTGGCCTACCGCGTACAAACAAGCTATCTCCTTGCGCTTCAAGCCCTACAATTAATTGCTTCATCTTCTCCTTAGAAAATAGAGCCCCATAGAATTCATTTAGGGTTCGGGTATCATGACTATATAAAACCGTATCACTGAAAGTCGCATATGAATTAGGAAGCGAATACAACAACATTAACCCTAGATCTTCTTCTTCATATTTAATCTCCAAAGTTTCTAGATCCGCAACAATTTCTTTAAAGTTCGTAAGATGCTCTTCTAAAGACGTACCTTTTGCCATACTGTTCGAACACAATCGCTGCTTCAAATGCAACTTACTCGTAAGACTTTTCATCATGCACAGTGCTTCTAACTTCAACCATAACGGATCGACAATCTTCTCCTTTAGAATGTCTTGCAGAATTTTATTCGATAGATGAAGGTGAATATGAGATAGTGCTTTACGATCTTTACGTTCTTTCTCCTCTTTTGTCAATGATGACGAAATCTTGTCAATCCCTAGCAAAGCATTATCCAGATCTGTCTGGGCGAGCACAACACGCATCTTAACTTGCCACAACAAAAAATGGTACTGTGATCCAACAAGGGAATTTCGTATTTCATGGTTGCCATTGACAAGATCAGAAAAACCTAATTGCTCTTATGCCACTTGTTACGATCAATGGTTCAATAAAGAAATACAATATAAAAGGAAAAAACACCCTATTTACGTGGAAACTCTTGCGGGAAAAAACCACGGGCAGAGGAGAAAGCTTCACTATGAATTTTTGAGAGAGATTACAAAAGTTCAGCGGAATAGAGAATAAACCCTAGTATTTTAATTTTACGAAAATACCTGAGTATAAAGGTCCATACCCTCTACTACCACAACAGATCCCTATTTTTTTTTTCTCAACTTTTTCTTTTCACAAAAGTTGCATCGTGAGCCTTCGGGTCGGACATCTTGATAAAAGAGTAATCGACTCCACCTTGAATTGAAATTTCTTTTATCTTTATCTTGTGTGCTTTGTAATCTGTTCTTCCAAATATCTTCAACTTGAAGCTTTGATACCATTTGTTATAATTGTGAAAGCTTTGATGAACGATAATATGAATTCAAGAACACAAAGATAAATAAATCATCATATAATCGACCAATTATGTCTACATCCACGGATGAGAAATAATATTTCTACTGTTCTTGAAAACACAGAGAACAAGATTGGAATATCAAAGTATTGCGAAGACTAACAAAAATCACAAAATCACAAAACCCTAGGATGCCTACAACACCAAAAAAATACCTCATAAAACTCCCAATATCTTAAACCCTTTCATCTCTGCACACACAAAATCTATCTCATAACTTTTTCCTCTCATGACCCAGAATATTTATAGGGATATTCCTAAAAGCTTTCCTTATTCTATAAGGAAACCTAATATTATAATAATATAACAAATAGAAAGTATCCTATAAAATATTATTTACAAAAAGAAATTAACACTAAATATGAATTTGAGACATATTCTAACATACTACTTTAATGAAAACATAAAAAAAAATAAAAAAATTTAAAGATATTATGTATCATATTCAATCCCAAGGGAATCAAAATGGCTTATCTTAGATTTGAGCTAAACTCTCATTTATTAGCTAGATTATTTTTCTATTAAAATACTTTTGTTATTCTAATTTTAAGTTACCTAAACCTAACATGAACTATCATTTTGTTATTCTAATTTTAAGCTTCCTACTCGATTCTAATATTTTTCTATCAATTTATAATTTCGAGATAATCAAGAAAAATACAACATCTTAACAAAATAATATCATATTCAATCTAGGATGGAAATGGCTTCTCTTAGATTTAAGCTAAACCCTTCATTTATTATATTTTTAAGTTATCCAAATGTAGGAATCCTAAACCAAGCATAAAAAGTCATAAAAACTATCATTTTCATTGTTTTCTTGTAAAAATAACCATTTCTTTTCAAAGATACATGTAAATCTATGAAATGACAAAGAGTATTTTTCTCCACAATGAATCAATTTTTAAGGAAAAACATGAAAATAGTTAGATTTACAAATTTTGACTTATTTAAGGTCTTTTAACCAAATATTTATTCTAATATTAAGTTATCCAAATACATCACTTCCAACTTCTCAATCCCAAGCCAAACATGGCCTTATATTTCCCCATCCGTATGTCTATATATATATATATATGAGAGATCAAGAGATAACAAAGTAAGCAAATAGGAAGGACCCAATAAGTTATTCCCAATATTGATTTTCGTGAGAGATCAAGAGATAACAGAGTAAAATATTGAGATATAGGGGCGTTTGGTTTTTTTGGCTTTTTTTGAAAGCAAAATTGCTTTTAGACTTTAAACCATTTATTTTCTCATTTTTTCATAATTTATTTATGAAAATTTGAAATTTTCTTTTTAATAGAAAAGCCAAAATATTTGTCTTTTTCTACTAAGAAAAAGCCATATTTTAAAATCTGAATAAAGTATTTTAAAATCCACACACAATATTTCAAAATACTTTAAAACACAAAATATTTTTAATTTTCGTCTTAGAAATCTATTTTTAATGATATATATATATATATATATATATATATATATATATATATATATATATATATATATATATATATATATATATATATATATATATATATATATATATTATTTTAGTTATATAAAATAGATAAATAAATTATTATTTTTTGCAAAAATGATAATAATAAATTATTTATCATTTAATTTTTTTTTTGTAAATATGCTTTTTAGAGATTTTTTTTTTTTATGAATATGTTAATATGTGAACATATATTATACAAATATTTTTTATTTTATCATAAAGAGATTACAAACACTTTATTTATTTATTTTTATCAGACCATGAGGTGTCATTAGCTGCCCATGCAATAATTCCGAAGGCTCCCTTGTCATAATTGCATTCTCCGCACCTTCAGAGTCACCGATCGTCAACATACACCTGCCTGCAACAATCTGCAAAACAAATGAGAAAAACGGTGGTGGGAGCTTCGCCGTCTCTCCGATGCTTAAGTTAGGCTCTCACCTTTTTCAAAGATTAGGATCCTTCAGTCTCGAATCTCATACCTTATTTCATGTGTCGACCTTCTTTTATCAGAGAGGAAGGGGATCCGCTTTTCGTGGAAAGTGGGTGATTTCCTCCCAAATCGGAAGGAGAAGGTGGCACATATATTGCGCGTGGAGACTAGTTCTTCCTTTTAAATAGTTGTGTTTCTCGAATGGAGGATCCCGAGAGCGCTTGTCCACCTCGAATGATATTGTTAGCATGATTCATGGAAGGGTGCATATTCTCTTCGGGGGAATTCACTTGATAGCATTTGCTAAATAAAGTCTCCAATCGGGAGAGATGGCATGCAAAGCATAACGACTCCTTTTTGGGTAGGGGAGGATATATGGGTATCGACTCTTAAATCGACTTCGCAGCCGTGGTGGCTGGCCAACCTAATTATAGTCTTTAAGAGAGATTGTGGCCTATCATAGTGGGCTCGCCAAAGCCCATGGCACCCACAATGCCCCCCTTTTCCTTGTTGGGGAGGGTGGATCGCCCCCTACCGAAAAAGAAAACGCGCTTTGACCAAAGATAGCGGGGAATGCGAGGCAATCGTTGTTGGTATGTTCCAACGCGATTTTTCTAACTTTTCGATGCATTAGATGCGTGTGGCTCGGCATAACCCTCGGGGTCGAGGCTGCTGCGCTGCCTGAGGGTGACGGAGTCGCTTGTGCCACCGCCATCCACGCTTTTCCAACGCAGAAGGGCGCTGGGGATGCTATCGGTGAATCGACTCGTGGATCACGAACGCATGATGATCGCGATAGTCGCTTGGGGCCGTGCTTTCCGAAAGCATGAATCCTGCATCAAAGATTGCAAGGTTTGAGTGGAGTCGAATAGATTCTCTAGGTTTCGTCGGCCTCGTGGTTCTAAACTCGAATGGAATCCTCGCGATCTGGGCGATACCCCTCAAATCGCTGGGGCTTTTTGATTTCATCTTCCCATCTCGAAAGCCCCCTTTCCATCTTTCTTTGTTTTTGCAGCGCCGTTGTTAATGCTTCGCCTCCGCTATTACTTCTTCGCCTCCGCATCGTTTTCTTTACCTCAAGCACGCTTCTTCTTTGGTCTCGCCGTTGTTCGATTCGGATGAATTATGTAACTATTTTAATATGATCGCTCGATTGTAACTTGTAAGGACATGAATGTAATGATGGATGCCGTTTGGTACAATTAATAAAATCGTACTTTTTTGACATTTATGTACTTTGTTCTATCTCGATATTCCTGCACTTTATTTTCTATCTTGAGGCAGGGGCCAATTCATTGGCCATCGACTGGGATATTCATGATCCCTGGAGCTTTTAACGATTTTGGGTGGGGGCCCAACAAAGTTAGGCATAACAGAGGCCTACTAATCCGGCCCATGTTCCCTATTGTGCCCTAGAGTCGAGCCGCCAAGCAGTTTAAACGACTGAGGGAGTGAGGGGTCAGCGTCGCATTTAATGCGCCATTAGGTCCTAAGCGGTTGGTATGTAGGGAGCCATCATTGGGTTTTTCCGTCTCTCATTCTTATCATTCTCGGTCTTACATTCCCTTCACCACTTCGAAATCTTCTGCAGATATATTGCTGTGAATTTGCGTTCTTTTGCGAATCGTTATTCCAGATGCTTTCTCAATTCTAAGTTTACAGGTAATTACTATTTCAGAGGCGTGTTGAATCTTTTGCTAATCACCTTCCTAGCCAAGGGAAGGTTTAGCGGTGGTGTGTCTAGAACTCTAAGCTCAAAGGTTCTCGCCTAGGCTCGTGGTTTTGCTTTTTTATCCTGCTTGTGTGGCTTGGCCGACACTAGTTTTCTCCCTCCTCCGATCCGCTAGTAGAAATCGACGGTAGAGGTGAGGAAAAACTCCATCGCCGTAGGTCGCAAATGTGGCTTCGCTAAGGGACGTTGCTCGCAAGCAACATCGTCTCATCCCTGACAATGGAGGAGTTGAGAACCTACTGTGAGATCCCCGATAACATTGACCTGAAGTTGATGGAAGAGCAGGACGAGTCCACTATGGGTGGAGAACACAATGCCGTGTTTTTTACTTGAGAGCAACTCGGCCCAAGCCGCTTTCCAGTGCCTCGCCCTCGTCAAGCGCTTGATTTTACTCCGGCGCCCAAATTTCTTATCCATCCCAATACTATCCGGATATTAACTGGTTGTAGCGTGCTAAATCTCTTATACCAACTTCTGACCTTTCGCTGGTCGAGGTTTGTTTTATTTATGCCTTACAGGGTTGTATGCCGGTTGTCCATGTCGGTCCTAATGCCATGTAAATTGCCAACTGTTCTCGATCGCCTAAGACAGGCGAAGGGTGCACTTCTAGTAAGGGGGCCTTGGGATGAGACCCTAGGTTCCCCTGGGCTTCCGTTTAGGGTTAATCGGTCAGCCTTTCCTGTGCGTGTACCGGTAATGGGTCCGGTTTGATCGGTGTGTATGTGTGTGTTTTTGCACGCAAATCGAGCAAGGGGTTATTGGTGCAAAAAAAGGCCGGGAAGCGGTAGGCTGCCGAGTGGGCGGAGAAAGCAAGCTTTGAAAATTTAGTCGTTGAAGCTTCTTCTGTTTAACGCCGTATAAGGTTCTCCTTACTTCAAAGAACTTAGCCGACGTGAGACGCAACCCGGCTTGCTATAACCTCCCTATCATCCCGCTCCCACTGCCTTCAAAAGTCGTTGATGGAGAACATTTTGTTACTGCCGATCTGCTGCGCTTAATATCAGGCCGCGCATCAACATCCAAAAGGAGGCTGAAACAATGATCTAGATCAGTGGCCGGTCCCGTGGCCATCTACCTCTAATAGTGGGGTTCCGGGTTCAATCGACTATCTCAGACGGTAAAGGGAGAAGTTCCTCCCGAACGCCTTCCTTTGCCTAGTAGGGGAGGCACATCTACCCCCCGAGTACTAAAGGCTAAAAAGAAGAAGGCAGCCGGGTGGGTTAATGCACATGGAACCCAAGTGAGAGACTTTATCTCTTGGGTCTGTCCTGAGTCCATCCAACCCTCGGATTCGGAAGAAGAAGAGGAAGAGAAGATGATGGGGTTACTTGACCGTTATGCCGCCGCAGCTAAGTGTCAAGAAAATGTCAGCGCGCAATGACGTTGCCCCCCCGGTCGTGCCGACGGTCAAGCCGGGCCCGCAAATTGGCGGTTCTAAGAGCAAAGCATTATTATTCGCCTCACTGATATCAACCGATCGCTTGGATATAGGGACGATGCCCTGGGGGAGTCGAGGGAGGCAGCTCCGACACCGTCCGCGCTTCAAATGATCCCTCCTCCTGTTCAAGTTGGAAGCCGGCCGGGCAGTCCGAGTTTAGCTCAAGAACCGGCCGAAGAGGCCTCCGCTTCCCAAACCTGGGAGAGACAGAATTCCTTTCTCCCTACTATCCGACTCCCTCCGGGTTGAGGAGGTGTTGGTGTCAGCCGAAGACGCGCAAGCATTGTCCACAGTTGGAAACCCTTCAATCAGGGAGAATCCGCGGTTGATTGTCTAAACAGTTTGTATCTGATGATGCTCCGGATGTCGGTAGCTGCACGGGCTAATGGTGTGAGCGAAGATTATTCTGTGACTATTCCTGCTGACACTAACAGAGAAGATCTCCAGCAGATAATTGATGATGGGATACAGATCCGTAACCGCAACTACATCCAATCATCTGAACTGGTAAGATATTGAACCCTTATTTATAACACCAGCATCAAATCGAGTGCTGACGTGTCCCACATGCTTCTCGCAGCGGGGCCACGGGCCATCTAAAACATGGCCTATCAACATCATGATTTTGAACTCCCACGAGAGACGCGAGAGGCTTCTGTTTGTCCGCCGAGGCCTTCGATCGAGGCGCCGATTCTCTTTGAAGGAGGCTAATGATTCTTCCCAACGCAGTTAGCCAAAGAGGCTGGGGAAAGGGTGGTCTGGGCCGAGGTGGAGAGGGATGCTGCTCGGCATGAAGCGACTTTGGCCTAGTTGGAGATTGAAGCGATGAGCGGTGCCCGGGCATAGGTAGTCGAGCTGGTCCGCGCTCGTGTGTCTCTGGGCCGCTGCCAAGGATGCCTCGAAAAAGGCATTTCGAAGGACGCCCAGCAAGCCTTTAGTCACGGGAGGGAGGCCCCCTCTGGCTACGGACGAAGAGAATGGTCATCAAGAATGAACGACCGCTCGCCGTGGAGCCTAGGGTTACCAAAGATGATTTCCTGCGGTTTCTCCGAGAGGACTTCCGCAGAGAAGATGATCATAATGAGGCGGAATTGGCGAGAGCAAAGGGATGTGATTTTCAACTACCACCCATGGCCGCCAGGTCTCAAGGCTGTAACATATGTGGGAGTGAGCTTTCGATCCCCGCGAGATGCCTGGACACACGAATTCCTCCGACTCCTGCACTTTTTATGAACCCCGATGCCCCCAAAGTTCTTCATTCGCCTCTTCCCGATCGAAATTAGCCGGGCGACTATCGGAAGATTTCAGCCAAGAGTCTCCCTACTGTCAGATGGAGTGGATATTCTGGCCTCCGCTAGACTGATAAGGAGCCCTGGCGTTGTTGTTGAGGGCTAGGTTTGAATTGTCACCGCTTCGTCGGTATTTACTCACTTTGAATATTCGCTTTTGTACCGACATTTTCAAAGGCATTATATTTTCGCTTTTTTGGATAAAATACTCTTCCAAATTTAGCCGAAAGTGGCATTGAGTTATAATCAACCCGATGACGATATCTGCTTGCATGCCTACCAGTGGATTTTCACGAAGAGCTGAGTGAGGTCATCCAGGTACAATCACGAATTAGATAAGAGTTACCTGTAATGGGCCTACAGTCTTATCAGATCGCTACCATACCTGACTCTCATGTGTAATCCACAAGATATCAACTATGCTAGGTTGGATAGATCATTTTCAGCGCCATCCGGACTTTAGGTCGTCCAGTTAGACGTTATCTACATTGGGCTAGACCTGTCATTTTCTGCGCCACCCGGGCTTTCGTTTGACCAGTTAGATGTTATCTAAACTGGGCCGAACATGTCATTTTCTGCGCCATTCGAGCTTTAGGTTGACTAGTTAGATGTTATCTAAACTAGGCCGGACAAGTCATTTTCTGTGCCATCCGGGCTTTAGGTTGACCAGTTAGATGTTATCTAAACTGGGCCGGACAAGTCATTTTCTACACCATTCTAAGCTTTAGGTCAGTTCAGCCAGATGTTATCTAACCGATGGACAGGTCGGTTTCTTCGCTACCATCCGTGCTTTAGGTCAATTGGCTTAGATGTTATCTAAACTAGGCCAGACATGTCATTTCCTACGCCATCCGGACTTTAGGTTGACCAGTTAGATGTTATCTAAACTGGGCCGGACAAGTCATTTCCTGCGCCATCCGGGCTTTAGGTTGACCAGTTAGATGTTATCTAAACTCGACCGACATGTCGCCATACGATCCGGCTTTAGTTGACTAGTTAGATGTTATCTAAACTGGGTCGGACAAGTCATTTTCTGCGCCATTCGGGGCTTTAGGTTGACCAATTAAATGTTATCTAAACTGGGTTGGACATGTCATTTTCTGCGCCATCCGGGCTTTAGGTTAACCAGTTAGATGTTATCTAAACCCGCCGAATAGTCATTTTCTCGTACATCCCAAGTTTAGGTCAGACCGCAAGAGGAGAAAAAATAGACAACATATGCGTTGATATTGAATTATTCTTTATTGATAATACCTCTTAAGATGTGTAGCGTTTCACATTTTAGGTATAGGGGTCCCATCAAGTGTGTCTAAAGCGTAAGACTCGGATTCACTTGCTCGTGTTACAAGATATGGTCCTTCCCAGTTGGGTTGGAACTTTCCTGCATTCAGGTCGGCTGTATTCTCAAATACTATTCTTAGGATAAGGTCCCTTAGTTGAACGTCAGGTCACCCGCTTGTTGTAAGAATTTGCTACCGGCGCCAGACGCCATGCGGATTTCGTCAGCTTCTAATTCTCGCAATTCATCGATTGTGTCCCGATCCTGATCACAACCGCATTCCCCCTGCTCAGTGATCGCTTGCCCTGATAGTAGGCATACTGATTGCGCTACGCAGGCTGAGCTTAACCCAACAAAATTTATCCTGTTCTCCTACGCGTAGTCAAGCTAACGCAAAGATAGCTGCCAGGCCTAACACACGGCCATCCTAGAATGACGGTATGCTCGCTGCGCGCAGCGTTTCTATTCGATTTTGGATTCGCTTTCAAAATAAGCAGAGTTTGAAAACCGAATAATCGTAATACTGAAAAGATGCGAACAGTAACTTTGAAGATTTAGGTCACTAACTTGATGATAGTAAGCAAACAAGTGTCCTCTGTCATCCTCGCATTATGACAAGCAACCTATACCCGCTTGCTAATCGATCTTTGCTTCTAACTAGCAAACCTAACCCTAGAATCACTCCTATTTGAGTCAACACAGTGTAACATGCATCTACAAATTTCCCTTTCAATGAAAACTTAATATCTAACATCATTTCGCTCATAAAGACCATCTAAAAACCACACATCTAGCAATAAGTATACACCGTATCCTAAAGCATGGTAAGTATCGCCAAATTAATGACATTAAATGATATTCAACCCTAGTTTGAGAAGACGTGGAGCCATAAATACAAGACTCGTAGCATTCAACACATGAGGACAAATCCTATAACTCCGCCCCACAACCAAGCTAGCTACCTTCCTCTTCTTCAAAGAAAAGAGGCTTGACCCAAGCATCTCTTGGAGTTGTCATCCTCAAGAGGGTTGTTTGCAGCCTAGAAAATGAGAGAAAGAGGAGAGAGAAGAGAGAAAGAAAACCCTAACTCGAGCCGCGGAGATATTTACATAAATGAAAATTGTACAAAAGATTGCTTCCCCCAATTTCTTCCTTTCTACAAAACTACGGGGGCTTATAGGCCACCCATTATGTGAAACTACAATAAAGCCTAACATTTTGGCTAAAATAAGGGACAAGGAAGTAATACACCAAAATGAAGAGTAGGCTCGCATTAATTACAAAAGGATGACAAGGCGGCATTAATTCGCAGGACATGCCAATTTCGTTAGGCAATGGTGGCTTCATTATTAGCGGTAATTCTCGCTTAGGTAGCTTAAATTGCATGAGAGATAGCGAAATCGTGAGAATTTCGCAGCACCGGCAATTTCACATAGGCTAAATTTCGCTTAGCTTAGCTTAAATTTTAGTGATAGCGAAACTGCATTTTTTCGCTAGGAACAGTGGTTAGCGAAATTTTTATGTCTAGCGAAATTTCAATTTTGTTAGGGATTACAAGTTCTTATGATTGCGAAATTTTCGCAATCCCACAAATTTTCGCAATCTTAGCGAAATTCCCTGAATTGCCGATTCTCACGCATGGCCTAATGCCTCCTATATCGCACTGACCTTCACTTTGCCTCATTCTTCTTTGATTTTTGGTATGTTTGATGGTTGATGAATGGGTTCAATCTTCATGGTTTAGCATATGTCTCGATATTGAACTCTCAAAGTACGCAAACCTGCAAAACAACCAAATAACCTCTAAACGACATAAGTGATACTAAGAAGACTCAACACTTCAATTGACATAATTGGCATGATTAGTGCGCAAAAAGCACTCAAAACTTATCTGATATAGGGCTCAAAATAGCACTTTTTGGGTACTAATCACATACCAATTTCTGTAGGGATTATAGCTCCAATCCTATAAGTAATCGTAAATGGGATATACCCCGAGGTTTATGGGCAAAGGGTCTCCTGTAGCTCTCCGCAGTACCTCGAGGAGTTCATCCACCCATTTGCCCCCATCAATCTACCGCTTCTTCTGCTGTATACATGGTTTTGTTTGAGGTCTCTGCCACGCCATTTCTCATGGATCGTGTGGAGTATAGATTTTTTATCCTTAATTCCTGACAAAAGTTTCGATAGACACGGCTGTCGAATTGGGGTCCGCTGTCGACACCGATCCGGGATGCCGACCGACATACAATATTCTTCCCGTATAAACCGAAAACATCCTTATCTTTGATCAAGGAGAATAAGCCGAATTCTCGCCCATTTAACAAATAGCCGGCTACCAACAATAGCCTTTGGGTTGGGGTAGGTAGCGATCCGACTATACGATCCCCCATCGCAAAATAAGGGCTCGAAATAGAGATAAGGTCTGCACCTGTGATTTCACATGAGAGCAAGGCGCTGTAAACATCACATTTTCTAGTATAATCATGGCATAAGCCTGCTATGGTCACAATAGTATCCTTAAGTGTGGGGTCCGGCGGCCAAAGTTCTGCCCCCCTGATGATTTCCACATATTCCTTCATGTAGCTCGCAATATATAATGACTCCGCCAGCGCTGCATTTAGATAGGGGCCGTTTAAAGATCGTTGAATAGCTGCCCATCAACTGGGCGAAAATCTAGAATAACTGACTTGAAAGCTCGTGGGCCTTATCTCTCTCACAGGTGGAGTCATTCCGTGCTTAGATATAGCGTGCGGATGGGTCTATCCATGAAGGGGGTCCTTATCCACCCTGACACTTACTGTGATGCAATTGACGAAACTGGTTGATAGTAGATAGGCATAAATATGGTTTCAAAGGGATTGGTAGAGAAGTTACCATGGGCTTCACGCCCGCCTTTCATTGTGAGTCCTCAGATATGTTCCACCTTTCAAACCGAAAATCGTCAAGCCATTGCTTCACCCGAGAGTGATTTCACTGACCAGGAGTCTCCTGATTCAAATTCTTTTCGCGACCTGGTTCCACCACCAATCGGGAATCATCGCGGGACTAGAGTCGGTCGCAGACAGGGCACTGGCTAGTTGAAGCCCTAACTAGGATGGCCTTGTACTCTGATTCATTGTTAGAGGCATTAAACCCGAGCTAAATTGCCTGTTCGATCTATCCCCGGATGGGGATTTTAACTGTAAGCCATCGCCCGCCTTGGGCTTGTCCGGACGCCGCATCAAAGATTAAGCCGCCCACCAATCCAAGCTTACTCCGGCGTGTTCACTCGGGCGAAGTTCTTCTATGAAGTCAACCAGCACATGTCCCTTCTTTAAAAGCCTTGGCTTGTACTGGATGCCATACTCGCTTAGTTCTGACGCTCTAGAGAGCCATCCTTCCAATAAGCTCGGCCATGTTAGTGCCCTGGAGAGGAGCCTGGGTTAGTACAACAATGGGATGCTCGAAGTAGGGGCGGTTTCTCGGGTTACCATCCCGAGGGCACACGCCCCGCTCAAGATGGCTATACCTAATCCTCTAAGACGTACTTAAGGATTTGCTGACGAAAAACATAGGCCTCTGTTTTCCGTCTTCACTCTCTTTGAACAAAGCGGAACTTACTGCTACATCTGAGATTGCCAAATAGACGAAGAGAGTTTCCCCGCCTGCCTGGACTTGCTAGAATCTGTGGTTCGATAAATACCATGATCAGATAAAGCCCATCACATTCTTCATTTCATCCGGTCCGATTAACTCCCCTGAGGGTGGTGAAAAATGGCTTTAAACGTTATGTGAACCAGGAAATAAACCGTCCCAAGGCACGACCTACCACAATAAGTTAAACCTCTTTCTGTAGCCAATGAGACTTAGAATGGCTTTAAGTTGGGAGGGGTCAGCCCCCTAATCCCCCCTCGAGTCATCATGAACCCATGAAACCGGACTACATTGGACCTAAATGCACATTTTACGGGGTTGAGTTTCATACCATAGGTCTTGAGGAGGTCAAATACATGTTGCAAATGAGTGGCGTGATCCGGCCGCTCCTTGGACTTTATCAACATATCATCTATATACACTTCTATAGTTTTCCTAAGTATACAAACATCTTGGTTAACAGTCTCGTAGTGGCCCCTTACATTCTTAACCCGAATGACATTACGTTGTAGTAGAAAACCCGTGGGGGTCAGAGAAAAGACGTTTCTACATCGTACGGTACTACGGGATTTGATGGTAGCCAAGAATGCATTCAGAAATGATAACATGCCATGCCCGGCCGAGCGCTTCGATTAATCTGATTTGTATCCGGCGTAGGAAGCTATCCTGGGGGCCACGCGTCGCTATGATCCGTCGTATACCACATACTCCACTCGCCCCTTTCTTTGGAACTGCCACTACGTTAACAAGCCATTTCGGGTATTTAA
The DNA here is from genome assembly GCA_016808115.1 of Tetrastigma voinierianum. Lineage (NCBI taxonomy): Eukaryota > Viridiplantae > Streptophyta > Magnoliopsida > Vitales > Vitaceae > Tetrastigma > Tetrastigma voinierianum. The sequence goes on from JAEQBH010001682.1 coordinate 111,984, forward strand.
CTTCTCTGATGAACCCAGCCTTCAAAAGGTTATCTACCCTACTGACGATCCGATGACTCGGCCTGGGTGGAAGCACCGCATTTCCTCTACCGAACTGTCCGAGGATGGGAGAGAACATTTAACTTGTGGAAGCGCTCACTCGCATTTATCCTCGTCATGTCCGAATGAGTCCAGCGAACACGCCGACGCGAGCCTTAATACCTCTCAGAGTCGCCCTTTCTTCTTCGGGCCAAGAGGGAACTAACATAGCATCCGTTTCGCCATCTATGAGCATGGATTCCGTGGTTTCATCGCCAATTGTTCCCCCGTCTTCAAGTGGCGTGACACCTCTGGCCACTTTTCGGGGATAAGGGTTTTCGGTGTTTCGAGGCGAGCTATCTGGCCTTATCCTTTCGCCTCGTGAACTGACAACTTATAGCAGACCGACGACGACCGCTACTCCCGGGAGGTCAACTTGTCTTGATGCAATGAGATAATGATCAAATTGGTGGTGGTGATTAGGACTGCTTTATGGTATAGCCGTGTCCTACTTAATGATAGTATCAGACACCCAAATTCAACTAACAAAACAATACTTGTCGAAGTTAATGGTCCTCGCATGACAGAGATAATATCACCCAATCGTTAGCGTGGCAAATTTCATTGAATCCGTATAAAATTTTTCACAAACTTCTGAGATGAGTGGGACTTTCATCCGCTTAAAGGCTTCGAGGTGCAACAACTAGCCGCTGCTGTGATCAACAAGGACTCGTGTACATTAAAGTTGTTAATACACATGAATATGTTTATCATAATGGGAGGATGACCGGGCTCAGTCTATAGGAGGAAAGGATATGGGGCCATCGATCGGCTGAGCCATTGCGCTACTCCCTAGGGTATTGATGGTGTTTACTTGGGCTTTGACTGAGGCTGCATGGAGCATTTTTCGTCTATGCCTCTAGACAGGTATTGATCATCTATCGGGCCCCAAAGATAAAGTTGATGGTGGTCAGTTATGATGGATGCTCTGTATATACACAGCCTCGTCGACTTCGGGTAGACTTTGGCCCACCTGCCTACCCTAAATGAATCTTTCTTCTCAGCAGTCTCGACCCGGATCTATCAAGAACTTCAGGCCTGCACGGTTTGTTTCATAGTCGTGGGCCCCCGTGTGGTAGTCACACCTGTGACCTCGATTACGTTAATTGACTTACTCGCACAAAGGCCATTTTAAATCTGGTGTCCTGATGAGTGCAGTACTGGCCATAAGAGAGAGATATTTAGGTGAATTGGGTGTTCTTTTCGACTGCTCTAGGGCCCTTTATCCCTTTCTTGCTTGGCTTCCTTTTATGTTCACGTTGGCTCTTTATGGTGAATGTTACCTCAAAGGTTATCATCATCAGGCAAAGTATGTAATCTTATATATCCTCCGTGAGGGAATATTTGTCTCCGTCATTTGCATAGCTCATGGTTGTGGGTGGATAAAGGGAAAAGGATTGGAAGAATGGGGTAGTCGGCCCAAAGCTTCTTCAGAAATTCTGTAATACCGCATGCATATCAGAATATCAGCCATAGTTGACGGCATGTCCAAATCTCCGTGAATCCTGGGATGGATTCAATGCCATTCCGCTTGAAGATGGATTGAAGCGAGCTGATGTTTCCTTTTTGCCGAACGGAGCACAGATGAGCCGAGAAAACAAAGGTGGCGTCACAATTCGCCGAATGAGTTTATAAACCTCTGAGCCAGGGAATCAGCTGAGCAAATTCTCTCAAAGAAGGTGAATTCCTTACGTGCTGATCATTCCTGCTGCAGTATGATCATTGCTTGATTAGCGCAACATATGGTCATATATCAAGAGCCGTCATATATATAAACGACATTAACTAATCCATGGTGGAGTCAACCAAAATATACACATGGAGAGGATAAAGATGTCCCGCAATTTCTACAGACAAAATGTCACAAGGTGGGGCCGTCCCTGATAGTAATCGCGCAGTGGAGTTGGGGGCCAAGTACTCAAACTGCAGATATATGCTCGGGGCCAACCCTGAATAGTATTCGGTCCTACAAGCCTCTCTCTTTCAGATCCGCGCTGCGGCGTTTATGCAAATTCTACTGCACGGGTTAGAGGTCTCTTTCTGGACTCGCTTTCCGCATCGTTTTGGGGTGGTGAACATCGGGGGAGTGGAGAGCTATCTGAAGATAACTAGTCATCTGCCGATGGATCACTATGTTAGTAGGGCTACTTTCGCCTTATTCGCTTCGGGTTGTGTGCTGCCGCGCTGTGGCTGGTCCCGTTGGTCTCCAATCGGGTCCATAAGTGTTCGTTCTCCTGCTGTAAGCGGTTTGCATGCTCACGTAATTCGGCCATCTATCTGGCTTGCTCCTCTTGCTTCGCCTCCATCTCTTGACGCCAGCGGAGAAACTGATCTTCAATGGGTTGGTTTGCTAGGTTGCTAGACATGGTGATAAACCAGACGGTTCTGAGGATGAACGGAACTAATAAAGCTTCAGGTAACGAAATGATCATCGGTTTCACAACCCAGGCTCTCGCAGACGCTCTCCGAGATTTCCTCAAGTAAAGCTCATGACGACGCCAATTGTGATCCTGTAATCTTCGAGTCACCGGATCGTTTAATATACACCTGCCCAAAGAACAACTATAAAACAAATGAGAAAACGTGGTGGGGAGCACGCCTGGCCTTCCCATGCTTTTCTAAGTTAGCTCACTTTTTTTCAAGCAAAGATTAGGATCCCTAGTCTCGAATTCGCTACCTTGCTTCATGTGTTAATCTTTCTTATCAGAGGTGGGATCCTTTATAAAATGGCATTTCCAAACGGGAAGGAGAAGGTGGCGCAGATAACTTCGCACTGATCATAGTCTTTCCTTTAAATAGTCGTGTTTCCCGAATGGATATCCTTGTAGAGCGCTTTGTCCAATTCTAATGATATTGTTTGCATGATTCATGGAAGAGTTCATATTCTCTTTGAGGGAATTCACCCGACATCATTTGCTAAATAAAGTCTTCAATCGGGAGAGATGGCATGCGGAGCATAACGACTCCTTTTCGGGTAGGGGAGTGATATATGGGTATCGCTCTAACTGACTCAGAGCCAGTCGGTCAGCCGCCCACTATAGTCTTAGTAGATGCGTCTGCCACAGTGGTTCGCCAAAAGCCCATGGCACCCAATACTAGCACTAATAATCTTATATGAGATGAGATGGACAACAAGGGAGGTAAAACTCTACAACAGAACACAATTGTATTCCTAGGACTTGAACTCGAGATAACTAGTTAAGTTAAGAGAGACTCCAACCATCTCATCTATATGTTCAGTGGTATTACAAACACTTTATAGTTGAAAAATAAAAACTGTTTGTTTCGACAACTGGGCACTGGGCAAATCATCATCTATGCACAACATAAGAGATTGTTCACGCAGCCGTCAAACTCACATCAAAAGCAATGGAGCCTTAGATGCAAAGGATTCCACTACATCTCAATTAGGTTACAAGTTGGTCGTACGTGAGACAAGGCTCCCACATCTTCAACACCTTCTTCGCCTAATTCTCTCACAGTGAAACGTAGAATGAGATCCCCTAATCCCCTCAACAACATCTAGATTCTCATATGCCCAAATTCTCCTCGTAAAACTCATGTACACATAAGAATGATAAATAACACTCAATCCCCATGGAAACTCAACCCTTGAATCTTGAACTTCTACTCTATTATGGTTTGGAGAGAAACTTTGAAACGTCTTCTAGTCCTTTTACTATTCTCGTGCTTCAATAGCACTTTGAATATTTTCCTTGATTTGTAAGGTGATCTTCAATTCATGTTTATAGAAGGCTACTTTGATTGCTGAAAATTTTCCTTTGAAATCAAGATTTTATCTCCATAAATATTTCATCAAATATTTTGATTTGGCTTATCAAAATCCAGATTTTATCTCCATATTTATCTCCTCAAATATTTTGATTTATCTCCTCAAATATTCTGAGTGACCCGGAGTACATAATCTGTTGAAAAATGTGACCTAAAGTTTCACCTAAGATTATGCCAACATAGTATCCCTAACAATCTCCCCCTTTGACATTTCTTTGACAAAAAAAGTCTTCATCACCCCAAGCCTTCATGTTTCACCCAAGAGATAATGGAAGATAAAAACACATGAAACACATGAAACACATAAATACGCAGTAAAGATCAAACCTTCCAACATATCGTGCATTCCACGCATTCTTCTAGTTGATATTACTGATCCTTCTTGTTCCTGAAAGCAACTTATCTCAACTTCATGAAAACAAATAAGAATCATGATCTCACTCCACATCTTAGAGTGACCAATTCTCGATACTAATTGAAAACTAAAAATCCCATTGTTTCACGTAACAAAAGGCACGAAAATAAATCAACATCTATGCACAGATACAATAGATTGTTTATGCGGTTCTGCCAAGCCTATATCCAAGGGGCTGAGCCCAGATGCAAAGGATTTCACTATATCTCAATTAGGTTACAAGTTGGTCTTATATGAGACAAGGCTCCTCCTTTTTCCAACGCCTTTTTTCGCCTAATTCTCTCACAGTGAAACATAGATTGAGATCCCCTCATTCTTTGAACAACATCTAGATTCTTATATGCCCAATTTCTCCTATAAACTCCTCATGTATACATAAGAATAATAAAATAGCACTCAATCCCCTTGGAAACTCCTCGACCCTTAAATCTTGAACTTTAGCTCTATAATAGTATGGAGAGACACTTTGAAATGTCTTCTAGTCCCCTTTTTATTCTCATGCTTCAATATCTCTTTGAATATTTCCTTGATTTGCATAGTTATCTCCAATTCGTGTTTATAAAAGGTTACTTTGCTTTAATTTTTCCTTTGAAATCAAGATTTTATCTCCATAAATATCATAATTTTTTTGGCTGTCAAAATATTATTTTATCTCCATATTTATTTTCTCAAATATTTTGATTTATCTCCATAAATATCTTTCTCAAATAATTTGATGATTTGGAAGTACATAATCTACTAGAAAAGAGGAGACCTAAAGTTTGCCTAAAGATTATGCCAACATTATCCCTTACATTCTCCCCCTTTGGCATTTCTTTGAATAAACAAGTCTTCTTCACTCCCAGCCTTCATGTTCCACCCAAGTGATAATGAAAGATAAAAACACTGGAAACATAGAAATACATAGTAGAGATCAAAACTTCCAACATATGGAGCATTAAGTATGCTACTCATTCTCCCCCTTAATCTTATTGATCCTCTTCGACAGCCAATCTCGACTTCACAAACACAAACATATAAGAATATCATGAATCACTCGGTATCTTAGAGTGGCTTTGCTTTGATACTAATTGAAAAATAAAAAGCATTTGTTTTTGATGGCGAGCCAAAGGCACGAAAATAAATCAGCATCATGCACAGGATACATGATATTGTTTATAATTTAATGAAGCAACTACATTCGGGGTTGAGCTTGAGATGCAAAGATTCCACTATATCTCAATTAGGTTACAAGTTGGTATTCATGAGATAAGGCTCCCCCTTTCTCCAACACCTTCTTCGCCTAATTCTTTCACAATGAAACATAGAATGAGTCTCGTTCCTAGACAAACCTAGATTCTCCTTATCTTAATTATCCCCATAAGACTCATGTATGCATAAGAATGATAAATAACACTAAATCCCCCATGTGAAAACTCCTTGACCCTTGAATCTTGAACTTAAGTGTATTATGTATGGGAGACACTTTAAACGTCTTCTAGTTCCCTTTTTTTTTATTCTAGGTAGCTATATCTCTTTGAATATTTTCCTTGATTTGCAAAGTGATCTCTAATTTGTGTTTATAGAAGGTTACCTTGATTGTTGAAAATTTTCCTTTGAAATCTAGATTTTATCTCCAAAAATATCTCATCAAATATCTAGATTTTATCTCCATATTTATTTCCTCAAATATTTAGATTTATCTCCATAAATATCTCCTCAAATATTCTAAGTGACTCGGAGTACCTAATCTTCTAGAAAAGGAGACCTAAAGTTTTGCCTAAAGTTATGCCAACCGCAGTATCTAACAATCCTCTCCTTCCCTTATTCTTTGACAAAAAACGTCTTCATCTATCTAAGCCTTCATGATTATCCCAAGAGATAATGGAAGATAAAAACATTGGAAACACATAAATACGCAGTACAGATCAAACCTTTAGACATATGGAGCATTGAGCACACTACTCATTCTCCCCCTTGATCTTATCGATCCTCTTCCTTCAAGCAACCCATCTCATCTTCACAAACACAAACATATAAGAATCTCATGGATCTCACTTAGTATCTTAGAGTGACCCTTTCTTATACCAATTGAAAAGTAAAAACTGTTTGTTTTAGCGATTAAGGCACACAAATAAATGTATATGCACATATCTGAGAGATTATTTGCCTTGGTTTTGACCAAGCCTACATCCATGGGGCTGAGCCCATATGCAAAGGATTCCATTATATCCCAATTAGGTTACAAGGTTGTCTTACATAAAACAAGGCTCCTCATTTCTCCAATGTCTTCTTCGCCTAATTCTCTTACAATGAAACATATAGTAGATCACTAATTCCCTGACAACATCCCCAGACTCTCATCCCAAATTCTTCACATAAAACTAATGTATACATAAGAATCATAAAATAACACTCAATCCCATGGAAACTCCTTGAATCTTGAATCTTGAACTTCAGCTCTATTATGATCTCGAGAGACATTTTGAAACATCTTCTAGTCCCTCTTTTATTCTCGTGCTTCAATATCTCGGTCATTTGTAGAAGTTACCTTTAATGCTTAAAATTTTCATTTGAAATCCAGATTTGATCTCCATAAACATCTCATCAAATATTTTGATTTGGCTCATCAAATATCCCGATTTGATCTCATATTTATCTCCTCAAATATTTTGATTTATCTCTTAAATATCTCATCAAATATTCTGAGTGACCTGGAGTACATAATCTATAAGAAAAGAAGACCTAAAGTTTTGCCTTAGATTATGCCAACACATCATCCCTAACAATAGTGATTCATAAATTCTATTTATTGGGATATTTTGGGACTGAAAAATAGTTCAAATGGAAAGTGAGACATACAGACAAAAGTCGAGGACATTTTTGCACCTTATCCCTAGGTTTGACTAATATCAAGTGTTTAACTAAGTTTCCAAATCTTTGTCATTGTATTTTAGGAGTCCATTAATACTCAATCCAAGCTTACTTAAAAGCGTATACGAAGAACGTTAAGATGAATAAAAGGTTGCACTAGATATATTGTATTTGAGACATTTAAGGAGTTCAAACAAATTAAAAATATATATATAAATATTTGACAATACTTAATATTAAATAATAAAATGCAAATTTTGTAATAAGGAGCTTGTGAAGCATTTGTCAAGTCGATCTGTTAGGCTATGTTTAACTATGCGTCTCCCTTTCTCCTCATTTTATTTCATATAGTTCTTTTCTAACCCCTTTTTCTCAAGCAAGGAGAGATGATTTTTTTTTTTCCATTCTTGGCCCGAAATCACTCATCTGCATATTTTTCTTGCATTTTCTTGCTTAATAAAGTGATTCTTTTTCAAAGATTTAGGTTTTTTTTTCTTGTGTTGTCGCCGTCTAATTGCGGCGTTTGGTTTGTCGTTGGATTGTTAAGACGTGGTGCTTTTTGTCGTCTTATTGATGAGCTTTATTTGTGTGGGAGGCGTTCATACGAGGGCCAAAAGCAGTTCGATCCATTGATGATATCAAATTATGGTTGTCAGTATGTTGAACCTAGATACTGTTTCATCCTTTATTATGCTATTAACCTAGATATCGTTTCATCCTTTATGGTATTTAACAATTTATATTTTTGATCAATCAACCTATCAGCAAGTTTGAATCAATAAAATTATTTTTTCTTTTAAAAAAAAAAAAATTAGGTGTCTTAAAAAAGCCTGAAGCCTACAGTCTGCTTCAATCCTAGTCTAACCTGAGCCTGTTTTTGGAAAAGTCGGGCTACAACCTTCATTTTAGGTCCTACGGGTCAATTCACCTACCGGGCCCTTATGCGGGGCCCTATAGGCCCTTATGTCAACCCATAAGCTCTCCTACATGCCCTCCGTTGACCCTATGTTATTTAAAAAAAAAATTTGCTCATGTAACTCTCTCTCTCTCTCTCTACTCTCTCTATATATATATATATATATATATATATATATATAAAAGTTTAGTATATATGTCAAATAAAGGTGCAATTTAGTTTGAGCATTAAATTATAAGCTTGAGGGAGGGTTAGAATAAAATATTTACTTTTAATTATTGGGCTCGTTGGTTCGACTTGTCTATACCAAAGCCCTTGGGTTAGGTTATAGACCTCAAAATAAGTGAAGGTTGACCCGACCGGCTAACCAATCAATAGTCTCATTAGCCCAAGCCAACCTGACCACAAGCCTCATTTCTCTAAATTGGGAGGCCCGACCTCGCCCGTTGGAGATGCTTATGTTTAGCACATGAGAATGAGAAATAAAAAATTTAATTTCCTTCTTATTCGTCATTAGATATAAATGAATTCGATTATTTTAATTTTTATACTGTTTGCACCTAAATTGAAAATTTGGCTTGATCTAGTAATGGGTTAGGCCTAAGCCGAAGCCGAAGCCAATGAATAAAAGTCCAAAAGAATGGAGCTCGGATCAATTTGTCCAAGCCCATAGAAGAAGTACAAGGGTATTTATGAAATTTTTAAAATTTTTTTGGAAGTCAAACAAAGCTTTAATCAAATATCAGAAGTGGGGCAAAAAAGTGGAGCCGTTATGTGCTAATGTAGAATATTTGTAAAAACCCGGGTAAATTTGAAATTTTTCGAAAAAGGGCAAAACGATAAATTGCCGCTATAGTACAGGTTACAAGCCTGAAAATTTCTAGATATTGGATGATGAAATGGACCTCACCATTGGATTTTTCTTGTGAAATCTAGTTACTCAGACGAATTTTGTTGAATTTTGAAACAATCGGATTTTTCACGAATTTCAAGAAGACAGGTGTCCGGTAACACCAAAAAAAAAGAGATTTTGGGAAATAATATAAGAAAAGTTCATTTAAAATAATTTGAACTTGAACCGGGATGAAATAAATCGTTTTGAGACATAAACGGACCCGGACCATTTGCGAACACGTGGCGCATTGTGAGCCACCCACTTAAAACTTAAGTGAGGGCTTAGGGGACAAAAAAGGAAGAGATCTCATTCTTTTCATGGTTTTGGCTGAGAGGGAGAGAAAGAGAGGAGAAAGAGAGCAACAAGCCTTCTCTCTTCGATCTACGGAGTTCCGTTGGTCAGAATTCGTCGGGCCAAGAACTAAAGTTTATCGCTGAGGCGAGGGCTGATGGGTACCAAAGGAAGGATTTACGGAGATCCAAGAGGGATTTGGAAATTGAGTTCTCGGGTTTTTGGAGGGTGTTCTCGAGACCTCCCTCTTAGTTCTCTGCGCTTGAGAGGTAGGATTCTTCTTACTCTAGTTTTAGTTCCCATTTTTGGGCTGAAAATGGTGAAACGTGTTAAGGGAATGTTTGGGAAGAAAAATGCCCAAAAACCCAACTTTCTTCGCCTAGGCGTAGGTGGGCTTCGCTTAAGCGAGCTCGAGGTTTGCTTCCATGTTGTGTTCTGCTTCTCCTAGGCGAACCAAAGAAGTCATGCTGCAAGTTGTTGGGGGACTTTTGTGGCCTAGTAGTGGTCAGTTTCGTGGCACGGTTGATGAAGTGTCCATGGTATGCTCAAAGCATGGTTTAAGGGTTGTTTGGTTAAAATGGTTGCCCTTATGGATTGTTTGGATAGTCTTTAAAAATAGCATTCAAGTAATGCCGTTTGTGACCGGTTGTGTAAATTGTATGTAATATATCCCAAAAGTGTCCACAAGGAGGCCCATTTGGATTGAAAAGAATTAATCCGAACTGATAAGGGTTTGTTTGGCAGGAATTGTGGTATGTTTAAAGGCTTTCTTGGTCGATTTCATGGCCAGTTTAAGAGCTCAGATTAAGGGGCTGTTGGGCCGTTGGTTTGGGCACCCTAGATGCCACATTTTTCCTTGAGGATTAAGTGTGTTGTTGCTTGATATGTGATAGCATGCTTGTTGTTGTGATTGATGAATGTTAATACGTGTGTTCAAATGTATTAACATTGAATGAATGTTTGTTTTGGAAATTATATGAATGTGCTATAATTGTTTAGGATACAAGTTAAATTGTATGGTTTATATTGTCCATATGACATTCATTACATGTGGGACATGGCATTAACTTGCAATGGCACATTGCATTGCATATGCACAAGAACATCGCATTTCATGGGTGTGGGTGCATGGTTGGGATCAAACACCGAAATTGGTGATTTGATGAGTGGGCTTAGTCTTGTTGGACAAAGTCTATGTAGAGTCGCATGGTTGCATAAAACGGAACTTATTGTGGGTAATAGCGAAAGGGCTGGAACGCCTCCCTCGGGTGAAGACTCGGACTTGTTTACTACACTCCCAGATGGTGAAAGTCAAAAGTGTGATGGTGTGCTTAGGCGCGGTGAGTGTGGCGCCCAGAAACCGGGTCAGGTTGACTGCAGTCAACACACGGGAAAATCTATCACGTCTACATATCCACCAACATACAGTAAAATGGCCTCTTGGGCCTTAAACCAATACTCAAAATAAATATCCCAACTATGTTCCAATAGTCCAAGAGTTATACATTTCTCTTAATCACAATACGTATTAAAATTTACAATTAATACATATTATCAACATCAAAGCCACAACCCGACTTTCTTCAAAATCGGTCTCTAGAAGATGGAGCCTTCTCGAACACCCACATTACTTGAAAAAACGTTCCCTCGACAGGGTGAGCTATCGCCCAGTAGTAGGATCACCCTAAATGGGTTACTCTCCACCTAAGTGCATATCTGATGCTTGATTTAACACGCTCAAGTAAATACGTGATCTGCTTGAATGTCTAAATGCCCATTCCCATGTCTCGAGTCCTCAGGCTCACTCACACTTACCTAAGCCATGTATGAGAAAATAATCATTTTCAAAAAACAAAACTTGTTGTTCTTGAAAATATACTACCAACGACCGGTAAAAATATGGGACGCTACCCTCCGAGGGCGGGTGGTTGGTGAGCTTTAGAAGCAGTCATGGTCATCAAGAAATGATCTTTAGTATCTCCCAACACAATTCTCTGGAAAATCATTATGTGAAATTCCTTTCGCAACCATGTTAGTTTTCAGAAAATTCTTGTCATGTCATGCACTAACACCTAATCTCTAGGTTACCTAGTGCCTTAAATGCACATTATGTGTTTCCAAACCATTTATAATATATTTGTTATATTAATTGTGCATTCTCAATTTTACAATTCACACCCATGTATTAATATGGATCAAACAACACTTGCCCAAATTAGCTGGCAGGCAATTCACAATTCGCTCCAATGGCCTATACTCACGTTATATTCCATAATTGGAAGTAAAATCACATTTATCTTACAATGACCTATACACACAATTATATTCCATATAATTGAGCAAATCCACAATTTTATCTCCAATGGCCTATACACCCAAAACACAATTTATTATAAATTATGATACAAACTTCCCTACATAGTACGGAGAGTACATCCCGAATGGGCTCCAAGAATTTCCCAAAAATTTCCACACTTCGGTTCCAGATTTGGGGATCGATCAGCGGCCTCACGAGTATAAATAACCTAAGCATTTATAAAACACTTAAACAAGGGGTAAAACAGGATAAAACTACTATCCACGGAGTTTGTGAAACTCCAACTTTTTGAGGTGTCGTGAAGTAATCCGCGTAGATCGAATTTGCCGACCACAGACGAAATCAAACCCGGTCGAGTTTTAAATTAGATACGAAAAGAAAGCTAAAAAAGAAAAAATAAAAATAAAATATCTCCTCACCTATTCTCACGCCTCTCTCTCTCTCTCATTCTCCTCACGAGCAGAAATGGCTCTGCCCCTTTTGATAATTTTTCCCTTTTATTATTATTATAATATTATTATTATTATTATTATTATTATTATTATTTTGAATACAACTTATATTAACTCATTCGAATTAGTTCACATCCTGAAAATTTTATTTCTTTCGAGTTCAATTCTTTTAAATGAACTTTAACTCAAGCCATTTTCGAAGCAAAGATTTTCATAAAAATCTTGTCGCAGATCATTTGGCGATTCTATCGCCGAAGTGTAGAATTGATACAGTATCTGGAATTTGTGAAACTTTGCAGATTCACTAGATTCTTGAGACAAATTTATGGCCTGTGTCAGTTTCGTCATCGAGATCTAGAGTACCGGTTTCAACGAAATTACCGTTTACCCTTTTTCGAGAAAAAAATTGAGATTTTTACCAGGGTTTTACGTTGCATAACGAAATTTTGTCCCGAGTTCCGCACATACATCACTCACATGCACGCCATCTGCCCACAAAACTCGAGGCGAGTGTGGGTTGCGATGCTTAGCCTCGGATCTGTCGACAAGCTGGAGTGGGTTGTCGCTCATTCATGTCAGAATGACATCAAAACCCGATATATCTACCATGTCGACCAACTCACCACAGATCTGAGGTACTGTGTGGCTTTTTCCCAGAGGCTTGCCTGCGACCGGAGAAGGTCCTCTTTTCTCTTATGACTTTGTCTGCCGAGATGTTTGCCATCAGCGTCATCATCTCTGGCGAGCGTCCCGTTGTAAAGTCCGTGCTCTTGCTGGCGAGTCTCCATCTGATGGACGGCATGACATTACCGATCTCAGACTTGACATGTTTGGCCATGTTATCACCAAAAGTGTCAACCAGTGATGGCGTATTGCTTTCATCTGCCATCATGATTCTTTGCCTGTTCAGACTCTTGACATCATTATGTAGCGATGGCGGAAAGAAGAGAGGTGCCATGCAGACCATGGACTGGTGTGCTCTAAATCATAAAAGTGTAACAGTCCACCGCGGGACTCACCACTCTGTGTTTGCGAGCCTTTAATCTTAATTGCATCGGAGGTAATATCCATAACCTCGATACATTCTAAATTTCGCGAAACCCGATGATGCCGCGTGGGATCCCCTCCTCTACAATAAGCGTCGGAGGATGATGTGATTTAAATCTCTGGAGGCTGACTACCAGATGCACTAGCCTATGTAATGGCAGGCATTTGTAACCCAGCGACATCGGCAAAGGCCTGGCCCGGTCGAATCTTTGGTGGTTCTTGGCTAACACCTTATGCTTTCTGGGCTGACCTCTACGTCCTCGAGCCTCGAGCTTACCATCTACACATGTCAAATGGCATCAAACTTTATTTAATCTCATTTTCAATCTAACTAATAATGCATGCCAGTACTAATAGACTTAAAAACCATGGTGACTGGGTTCGTACTTTAAGTGGAGTCAAAAGTCAAGGAATTTAGAGCGATGGCGTGGGAAGGATTCAGTGTGCTCTTCATGTGCAAATGTTCTACACATTAGAAAACTTGACATGCAAAAAGCTCAGGAGTTCCTAGAACTAAAATAGATAGAACAATGCTCGAATACATGACGTGAGTTCATGGAATTAACTTGTTTCTTTGATTATATGGCCCTGAGACATTTTGAGGTGAAAGTTAAGAAGGATAGCTTGAAATTGTCCATTCAGGGTTAAATTGTGGGACTTCTCCTACAAGACATGGACTTGATGGTCAAGACGGCTATGGCCATTGAGAGGGAGGTGGAATATGCGCGGAACATTCGAGAGGCGGGTGTTGAAGATAAAAGAAAGATTTGGGCTTAGAGGTTGAAACCTTGGAAAAGATGTTGCAGGTGAGTTCTCCACAGAATGGGTGAACATTGATTAGATATGTCGGGATTGTGAGTTAGAGATCTCAAGGATTCTACTAACTATGGACGTTAGGGTCATGGACTTTTCGGAGTTTGATGTCATCTTTTAGATGGACTGGTTGACGACACACCTAATCGTCATTGATTATGATCGTAGGAGGGTTACTAACTACACACCGAATGATGTTTGTGTTATGTTTCAAGAGCATAAACACAATGTTTTACCTTAAGCCATGTATGATTCTAGATGGAACGGGCATTTGATGGAGTTGACGTAAGCCTTACCTTGGAGGACAAGGCTGAGGCCAGGGGTCAGTTACCTCGGGTGGTTCTGATGAGGATATTTTTCAGGATGAACTATCGGGATTACTTCCGTAGAGGGATGTAGACTTCACTATTGAGTTGCACCCTATTACATTGCCTATTTCTATGACTCCTCATAGAATGGTACTTGTTGAGTTACAGGGCTTAAGGTCAGGTTCTGAGGAATTGTTGAATGAGGGTTTATTAAACTGAGCACTTCACCTTGGGGCACTCCAGTGTTGTTTGCCAAGAAGAAGGACAAGACCCTTCAGTTATGCATAGACTACAGGCAGTTGAATAGAGTTACTATCAAGAATAAGTACTGTTTGCCGAGGATTGATGATTTGTTTGATCAGTTGAGAGGGGCGCGAGTCTACTCCAAGATAGATCTTTGGTTACCATCAATTGAGGGTTAGGGAGGCGAGATATCTCCCTAAGGTGGCCCGATTTAGAAATCTTGATCTGGGCATTCGGGTTCCATAGCATGTCATGTAGGATTCTAAGTTAGAATTGGCATATTCTTATATCTTTGGAATGTTGATGTGAAGTGTAAGCATTGCATGTGCACTTAGGTAGGGAGTAGCCTTTGTAGGAATTAATCTACTAGGCGTGGCTCACCCTATATGGGATAACATTTCAGGTGCGGGACAAGCGTCGGTGGGCGGCTCTCATTCGGAGCCGCGAGAGTGAAGAAAGCGACTTATGGATTTATAATTACTTCTGTAATTGTTTTGTAACATTTATTTTTGTAAAAAATGAATGTAGGCAATAATATGTTAAGAGTTGAACTCAAAACTCTTATGGGGCTTAGGTGTGAAATTCCTGAAGGTTTTAGGTTCTGCCTCGCCTAGGTGAAGGTGGGCTTCGCCTAGGTGAACTTGAGGGCAGTCCTGCAGGTGAGGTTTTGCCTCTCCTAGGCGAAGAGAAGCTTTGCCTAGGTGAAGCAGTTCACATAGGCGAAGGTGTGCTTCGCTTAGGTGAACCCGGAATAGTTGCCAAGTGCTATTTTTCCTATTATACTGTAATTTGTACAAGATGGCTCTGTTCGGTTATGTGAAATGATGGGTCCCGGTGAATGGGACATACGATGTGGTATCGGGTTACAAAATATCCACAGGGCTTCCACAGGTTGACGGTTAAATCAACGGACCCCCGGATTTTGAGATGTCGCAATATTCTTGAGGAACAAGTCTCCGCGTGGAATATGGAAGAAATTCTTGAGGATTAAACTCTAAGTGGGAGGCGTGGGTAGATTCTTTAGGAACACTAGGCATTTACTTCGAAAAGTGGAGAGTAGAAATGAAGACTTGGGGCGGCAAATTAGGTCTCACGTCATAGGAGCGTAAGAAGATCAAGCAATCGACAAACTTAATCAACAATTGACGAGTCTAAAACTCATCTAATTTAAGTATTTTTCATATAATTGAGGACTTAATGCTCATTTTAATGCAAAATTATGAATCTTCACTACCATTGCTTTGGTGAATTGGACTTCAAAAGAGCAAAACCAACAGCAGCAAAAGGAGCCTAAATTGACTAAGACATGAAGTAGAAATTGTCGCGACATTTTCTTCATTGTCGCAACAACATAAGGAACCAATGCAGAAAAGACAAACTGCCGCGACATTTTCTTCATTGTTGCGACATAACACAAGGTAGATGACTGAAAGTTTGTCCCAACAATAAAAGAGAAGAGTTCTTGAAGAATCAAGAAGTAATGTTGCGATAACCAATTCTTTGTCACGACATAAAGCCAAGAAGAATATCAAGCATGCAATGTTGCGACAATCTCATGAAAATTATTTGGAAGATCAGTAGTTGCACATCATCAAGGCAGTGTCGCGACAAACCTTGAAGACCGAAGTTTAGTAGAATTTGTCATGACAATGAAAATAAATGTCGAGGCCGGGGCTTACAAGCTGGGACTTCAGGGACCTAGGGCGGCGGTTTATCACACCAAGCTTAAGCTTACAAATCGCTGGTCATTCATGGTACATTTACTCTCTCGCTATGAGCAAGAGTGTCAGCTGACTGCGCATCTCATTCTTTTATTGCCGCATTATGTGTGGAAGATTTGGGCTTAGAGGTTGAAACTCAAGAGCTGTTGTATGTGAGTTCTCCCTACCGAACTGTGGTGAATGTTGATAAGATATGTCGTAGATTGTGAGAGTTAGATCTCGTGTGGATTCTACTTACCGACTTTAGGTCAAGGACATGCCTGGTTGATGTCATCCCTTTGGGATGGATCGTTGATCGCACACCGAAATACATCATTGATTGTGATCTTAGGTGGTTACCGCCACCCAATCGGGATGATGTTTGTGTTATGTTTTGGGATAAGACAACGCTTTTACCCTGCTTCTGTAATGACTTAGATGGCATGGGCAATAGCTGAGTTGGCTAGCAAGCCTTACCCTGGAGGACGAGGCGAGACTGAGTTGTGTAACGCCTGAAGATACCCTAACAGTTTTATAATATGTTCAAGGTGTAAAATAAAATAAATTATATTTTTTTTGGTGTTTAAATAGTTAAAAATGAAAAATGATAAAACCTGGTAATTTACAAAAGCCAAATAAATTTGGTAAAATGTCAAATGATAATTCCGTAAGGGTCATAAAATGAGTAATAAGTGCCTAAAGTATAAAATGAAATGTTTAGCGGAAATGAAAGTGAAATGAGGCTTTAAATGAGAAAATGAGAAAACTAATTAATGTGCTGCAACCTAAACATGGCATTACACATGACATAAGAATAAAGACCAAAGTGGTCTATGGAATGGCCATTTGAGCATTCACGTTTTTGAGAGGAGCAAGGGAAGAAGGAGCTAGGGCTTGAGAGAAGAAGGTATTTTTGGTGTGTTTCTCTCCATTCTTGGTCTATCTTTGTTCAAGCAAGAAGGAAGAGAAGATTTGAAGAGAGGTAAGGTAAGAAACCAACCTAACTCCCTTGATGATTTTTGGATTTGGGAAAACCCCAACTTTATGTAAAGGTGATTTTACTCCACAGATCAATTTCTGAGTTTTGGGTTAAGTTTTACTTTATGTTAGATTGGTTTTGAGGAATTTTTATATAAAGGAAATGATGAAGTTTCAAATGAGTTGCCAAATTTTTTTCAAAACTCATGTAAGTTATAATCATCCAAATTGAGGATTGCACCCAGAAAGAACTGATAAGAGAGGAGCTACAAAATTTATAGGAGGTACTGTGAGCAAATCAGAGCTGGCCTCGACATGGGCTTAAAGGTGAGTTCTCGTAGCCGATGGGTATGCTCTGGGTGTAGCCAAAAGCTACGAAGCTGAGTTTCAATCATCCAAATTAAGTGATTCAAAATTCTGGATAAACAATAATTCTAGGAGAATAATTTAATTGAATGAAGTGTATGCAATTTGTAACCCCAAAGTGCCCAGAAATCCGTCAAAGTGGAGCTATGTGCAAGAACGATCGGATTTTGCTTTGCAAATTAGAGTAGTCTGGATGTAAAATGAAATAACTTGAGTTTTGGTCATCCAAATTGGATGATTCAAATTGGATAAGAAACCTTAGAACCATAGCTTCAAATGAGTAGAAGGAACCACATCAATTTATGAAGTTAAGATCCCTGAAATCGAGAATAATGTGAGGTAAATCAGTGAGTCGGGTATACCACCGGGCTTTGGCATTAAAGTGTCAGAATTTGAGTTTGATAATCCAAATGAGATGATCTTGAATTTAATGCAAAAAAATACTCCATGAGCTATCATTTTCATGGAGGAAGCAAGAAATAAAATATGGTTCACGTGTCCCCAGAAAATTTTTCAAGTGAAGGTGTATCAGTAGACATCAACCATAACCAAACCTTAATGCACAACCCATTTTTTTCTTTCGGGGTTGTTCTTGATAGTGACATATTTTCAGGATGTATTAGGGGTTGGTGATGAGGAAGCTTGACCCAAGAATGGGATTATGAGAATAGGAATCGAAGAGCGACAACTTTTTTGGGTTTGTTCTTCACACTTCTTTCTTTGTTTCCGTTTTGTGTTTTGTTTGACAAAATAAATCTAAACGGTTTTATATGAATATGTATGTGTGCTCCATTTGAGCCATAAATGAATTTGTTTGTTCTCCACTTCTCTCTCTCTATTTCTAAAATTTTTGAAGGATTATGAAATAAGTGGATTTATTGGAAATGAATTGTGATAAATCGCATATCGATTTGTTTTAAATTGATTTGACACACAACCGAATGTGAAATGAATCAGACATGAAAAATTATATGAGATTGGAAACCAAGTATTTGATATAAATGTATGTACACTATTGTAAATTGTTATGAATGATTTAAGCGCCTTTAATAGAAGTCAATGTTAACCATTAAATCTGAGTTATGATAGATTAGTATACCAATAAGGGTAAAATGAGTGGCACGCTGCTTAACGTAATGATGTCACCCGATCTCAGAGTTCAAGAAAGACAAAGATCGGTAGTGTTCTCGAAATGATTTTAATAACTGGGCCGAAACCAATATAATCGGTATCGTTTTATAAAACCTTTTTATATCTACCAGAGTCATCAGATCAGGCCGCGACTCATATCCTGGCGCACTTGTAAAGTAGGTTAAATTCGCTTTAAGGCAAAATGAAAAGAAAATCGTGGAATGCATGATTTGTGTCAAATGATATGATGGTGAAATGAGATGATTAAATGGATCAATAACATAATTTAATGATACGAAATAAAATATACATATATGGTTTGCATCACATTATCAAGAAAATTATACAAAGACATCGATGAAATGCATGATTTATTTAAACCTAAATGAAAAGAGAATTATGAATCACTGGGGTATGAAAGTGCGACATTGTTTTATCATCGTGATAGTACCAGAGGAACAGTTCGGGCGAAAAGACCACTAATAACTCATTCATGAAATAATTACACTTTCAGTATGAACTCTGATTTTGTTTTTTAAATATTTGGTATTAAAAATCCACTATAATAATAAATGTATGGTAAAGGTGGTGAATAATCAAATGGGCATGTAATGCCATATTTAATGAAAATGCATTGAAAACAAAATGATATTCCCTTTGGGTTGAATTAGTATATACAAATATATTTTCATGTACAGATAAATATCCTTTACAAAATTAGCTTGAAAAATGTTTTATCGATAAAAGAAAGGAATTGATTCGAAAAAGAGGACCGCGCCCCGATCTAGTTCGTCCTCCCGTTGGGTACTGGGCACGAGCCATCACATTTTTAGTGGCATCGTAGCGCAGTTTAGGCGCTTCTACAAAATGATTTTGAAATTTGTAACAGATTTTGAAATTGCTTATGACATGCACATTTGCATATGCTGATGACGTGACTCGATGCTTTAATTGGCTTGCCTATGTGTAAGCATGGAAAGTTCAGCCGCATAGTGTCGTTGTGAATAGAGCCTATAGATTGTCCCATTGTATTTAGAGTATGAGTTTCCCCTGAGATTTGATCGAAAGGTCATTTCTGTAGAGAGCTCATGTGATATTTGGGATGGAATGGTTGTCCCGACACCAAGTGGTTGATTGTGAGAATGAAGAGAGGACTAAGGACACCGATGGAGAAGAAGTGACTTCGACGGCCGAGAGGTCAAACCTCCTCTAATGTGATATCCGCCACTACCCGAACGCGTTTGAAAGGGGCGTGAAGCCTACTTCGCATATGTGATTGGATACGAAGAAGGTAGAGCCATATCTTATCGACACTCTTATAGTTAGTGATTATCCGATTTGTTTCGGAGGGAGTTGTCGGGATTGCCTCCACAAAGAGAGAGATTTGAGTTCGCTATCGACGTTGTTCAGTGGTGCCACTCCCGCATCCACAAGATCGGCTCCTGGGTGGCTAAAAGTAGTTGAAGCCAGCTTGCAAGAATTGTTAGGAGAAAGGATTTATTCATCCTAGTGTATCACCATGGGGAGCTCCAACTCTTTTGTTAAAAAAGAAAGATGGTACACTTCTCGTCAGGTGTCGATTATAGGCAATTGAATTAAAATGACAAAGGAAGTAACAACACGCCAATTCGTGGATTGATGACTCGTTTGACTAACAAAGGTGCAAGTGTCTTTTCAAGATCGACTTACGATTCAAACATCAATTAAGGATTAAGGATGCGGATGTACATGGGTGATGATGTTTAGAATCGCCATTGATATTGGCAGTTCCTTGTAATGCGTCAAGCTGGGCTGACAAATGCTCCAAAATTGGCCATTTAATTTAATGAATCATGTTCACAACCGTATGTAGACTCCACTTTGGTCGGGTGTTTATAGATGACATCCTTGTGTATTCAAATAGGATCGAAGATCAGTGATACACACCTTCGAGTAGTGCTAGAACTCCTGAGAAAGTGAACAATCCATATGCAAAATGGAGCAAATGCGAATTTTGGTTTATATGTCCTTTCGACACATCAGAGTCAGTTAAGGAATTCGAGTGGATCCAAGGAAGATAGAGGTGATTATTGAATGGAACCGAGAAATGTCATGAAGTGAGTAGTTTCTCGGATCGCGTGCTACTATAGAAGGTCTGCTAAGGGTTTTCAAGGATCAGGCCCCATGACAAGATCGTCAAGAATGTGAGATTTGAGGAGTGAAAGTGCGTCAGCTAGTTTTTTGAAAGTTGAAAGCATTCTTAACTGAGGAAACAATTTACTCAACCAACCTACTAGAAAGAATATGATTTTTAATGATGTTTATTAAATGGACTCGGATGCGTCCTTATGCAAAAGGGTAAAGTGGTAGCTTATGCTTCAAGGCAATCAGTTTGCCATAGAAAAGAACTACCCTACACATGATTTGGAATCGTTTCATTGTGTTTGCATTGAAAATTGAGACACTATCTTTTATGGAGAAAAGTGTTTCATCTATATATCGATCACAAAAGTCTTAAGTATTTGCCCTCTCTGCACAGGCTTAACTCAGACAACGAGATGGATGGAATTTCCATCAAGGATTGCGATTGTGTGGATCGACATCATCCCGAGAACAAAGTGTAAGAGCGCATGTCAGCAGAAGTCAAGACAAACGCTTCTCAGCGCTGAATGCTCATTTGTCATTATTAGACGTATGGCAAACAAAGTAATTGATGGAAAAATTGATTTGTTAAAATCGAGGTTTGGTATAATGTAAAAGAATGATGAGAAAATCGCAAAGAATTGTAAATCGAATAGAGCGGAAAAAACTGAGTTTACAAATAAAAATGGCGGATTCGTATTTATCGTAGATTTAGGTTTGTGTACCCAATGATGATGAATTTCTGAAGAAATCCACTCTTGAAGAGTCACATAGTGGACTTTGCCACGCGACCTTCAGTAGCACAAAAGATGCATCACTTAAAGATCAGCATTGCGGTCCTCCGAATTTAAAAAGAGATGCCGGAATATGTGACCAAGTGTATGGTGTGTTAGAAAGTGAAAAGCCTAAGAACAAGTTCCTTCGTAATACATGTACTTATCAAAGATACCCGACAAATGGAACCAAATCAATGGATTTTGTGGTCGTAAAGTACTTGTGCGACAAGAAGAAAGCATGATTCAGTTTGGGTCGTGGTATACCGATTAATGAAGGATAATAAAAAAAATACAATAATTAATAAGTAAAAATAACTTAATAAAATAAAATTGATCCAAAGTACAATCTATGGCACGGTTGTCAATATCAACATTGCTTCTCCCTAAGAATGACGCTAAAAACTCTGATGTGATGGCTTGATTCTCAGGGTTCCTACACCACCGGTCAACCCACAAAACTTGTGTGTCTCATATCACGACCCATACATGAGTAGGGCCGGCCACATCGCTCATATACATTCATATTCAATTAAAATATAATCCTAACTATATTACATAATAGTTTCAATTATAATACTTTGTTACAGCCAAAACATATAATCAAAGTTTCACATGTCGACTTTCTTTCCCTCAAAAGCTTACCGGTGAGCGCCGGCCTTCTCTTACACACCCTCACCTGAAATACTTTTCTCGACAGGCGAGCAAAGCCCAAAAGAGTGGAATTATCCTACATGGGTTACTCCCCACCTAAGTGCTCATGTAATGACAAACCAAACATTCAAGCAAAACATATATGTTCCTACTCAAATTTCTATATGAAATGGATGAGAATGTGACTCACCCTTTCCCACTTCTCGAGCCCTCACCTATTCCTTACATGCCTAAGCGTGAAAACAATTATTTTCAAAACAAAAAGGGCTTTTGTTCAAAAAACATAATACCGATTTTCTGACCCATTTGGACAACCCCTCCGAGGAATTGCTGGTAATCCTTCCGAAATACTAGCTGGTCTTCCTCTGAGATGAACTGTTGGACAACTCTCCAAGGCAATTCTTCGGAAAATCTTCCTTTGAAATCCATTTAGCAACCACGTTTTTTTTTTTTCATGTCTCCGTGACTACACTTATTATTCTAGGTTATCTCAATGCATATGAAATGCAATATGCCATTTCGTAATAACAATTCATGTTAATATATTAAGCATGTAAATACTAATAACAGAATTTATACACAATCATCATGTTATTCATTCATACATAACACATGAACAGCCTCAGCACTGGTTAATATAAAATCCGGCAAATCTCGTCTTTCGGACTCCGCCGATAACATCAAACAAGCACAACATGTTATTCAAATCCAAAGGTCAACATGTCCACATACAAAGCCACACAAAAGCAACCACTCGCCGCTTCGTGGATCGTGAGAACCACTCTAGGATTCCTTCACCCGCCCAAATCTGAACTAAAAACACTACCATCCAGCCTCAAGATATCCCTATCCATTAAAATGGTTCTAGACAAAGAATAAAAACAACAGAGAAAACCCCTACCTCCTGAGTTTGCTGAAACTCTCAATCCCTGGGTCTTGACGCTGGTCGGCTTATGAGGATCAACTCTCGTCTCGTCCCATTGTAATCGCAAACCGATCATCTGAAACCTAGAGAGAGGCGTGACTCTCTCTACTCTTTCTTCTCTCCCTTTCGCTGTCTTCCCAAGCCTCTCCCAAACTAGTCAGAACTCGTCAAAAGGACTTGTCCTCTCATGCCAAGTGTCATTTCTCGACACCTTAGATGACCATCACCTTATCTCTTCCTAACACCGATTTCTTCTACTAAGACAAAGTGCATTTCGCTGCCTCCTACGGGCCTACACTTCAGCTCATATTCGACTACAAATTTCACAGCTATAAACGTGTCTCACTCAGTCACTGAAAGGCGCCACGTGTCTCGCGCACCATCGTCCGCGCTCGAAAAACATGGTGGTGCCCCATCGTTCTCGAAATTTGACGAAATTCAACGTGGTAACTAGGATTTCGAGAGACGCATTTCACGTCAAGTCCATTTCACATTCGAGAGGAAAATTTCAGATTAATTTAAATGACCGCTTTACCATTTTTAGGGAAAATTAAATTTTCTCTGGTTTTACATCGACGATAAATTGGACTCGTGAAAAGTTTGCAAAAACGCACTCACAGACAAGTATGTTCACGAGTTCACGCAGTTGGTAAGGCTAGTCAAGTGTCGTTCCCACGAAGAGAAGCGTGCTGGTACTGATTTAGTGACCTAGACAATATTTAGATCCATTTTGTTGCGAATTGTGAATAAAATTAATCGAATTAAAGAAAACCAATATTATTAAAATTTTGTTTAAAGTAATGATGAGAAAACCTAGGGTTTTGGCTCTTCACCTACCACACCATGGATTTTAACCTAGATACCCATTTATTTAATATATCATATGATTTATGTTAGCAGTCGATCGCCTACAAGATATTCTCTTCTCGAGATATAATTGCCTATATCTCAATTAGTGGTGTATCAGACTTCGTCAATCTCGCCGACCCGAGATGCAGCTGAACGTGCAAACCCTAAAGGCTACACTGGAACGCGGATGTCTATTCCCCGATTGGTTCAAGTGTTTCTTTATCCATGTCCCTATGAGTCATCATTTCTTGATGTCAGACTCCTAGCATTAGCATGCCATAATTGGCCAAAGAATGACATGTGATTAACTTCAGGAGTAAAACAACCATAGAAATTCATATCAATATTAAATAAACCACAATTAAAGTATTAATCCATAATGGTGCGTGTTAGGGGTTGACAATAAACCCTAGAGAGAAAAGTTATTCATAGCTATTTTCATTACAAATCGAAAGATTTTCAGCATCACACAATTAGAAAAAAGAAATACAAAAGAAGCTTTCACACTCCCTTAATTGGCTTTCACCCAATCTCTCTATTCGTCTCTCCTATCTTCGCTCCGCCCCTAATCCCCATTTTTGCCTCGAAATCGCTCCCTTTTTATACCTCGGAACTCATGCCCATCAATGGCCCAAAAAATTAGAACTTTTAGAGCTCCCATTTTTGAATGGGAGACCTCGCTATGCCGCGACGAAGGGAGCTTCGCCACGGGTAACCGAGGCACTCAGATTGGTCTTAGGTTCACGCAACAGTAGCTCCCTTCGTTGTCGCGAAGGCTTCACACTGATGTGGTTGCCTCACAGATACCCGTATAAGCCATCAAGCCGCACTTTTGTTTTCTCGTTTGTTCTTTCCTCTATTATTAGCTTCCTTTTGATTCCACATCTACAAAAGTTCTATGGTGCATTACAAGATAGGGATTAGCGTAATATAAGTGAATATGAATGTGAATCATGCAAGTTAAGCTATAAAAACATATAGAAATTGTACTGGAATGCATGCATGATTCACTTTTGACAAAGATTGATGAATAAAGTCAGCATGTAGAAAGAAGAAACCACCGCCCATCTAGTGAAAATAATGGAAAGATGAACAAAGAGTTTCCGAATGACGGGGCGGAATTGCTAATGAGGTCCTTATCACGTGGATAAGTTCAGTTTGTTAATGGCAATAGGAGTTACAACTTTAAGCCTAACACAAATCTTCCAACCCATTACACACCAGTTTTAAGGAACCATGAGAATTTCTCATATGGACCTGCAGTACAACAAGGACAAAGAATTGTGCAGAATTATCAGCTGTAGTATAGTCAACATGGTTTCTAAGGACAATAGCAGCGAAACAACCAAAGACTTGATAGTCAGGACCCAAGAAGGCCCCAGTCTTTTAAAGAACAAATGTTGAGCTTCATGGGAGAAAACAAGAGACTATTGAACATTCATGAACAAAAATTTGCTGAACTATAGTAGTTTCTGCCAAAGATAAATGTGTTTCAGGCTAATATGAATGCCTCTCTAAAAAAATCTAGAGACACAAGTAGAGCAGCTGGCCCTATCTATTCAGAACCAGTCTAAGGATGCCTTCCCAAGTGATATAAAGAAGAATCCTAAAGATTGAATGGAAATTTCTCTTAGAAGTGGCAGAGAACTCAAAGAAAGAGAAGAAAAATGAGAAGAAGAAGGGTTTAGATAAAAATACGAGAAATTGAGAAGAGATAAAGCAAAGACGCTAATTTATCAGAAGAGGAAAGAACAAAAGAAAAGGTGCAAAGAAAGGAGCTAGTGAAGAGGGTGATATGAGAAAGAAAGAAGAGGTGCAAGCTTCACAAGCCTCCATCCCATTCTCGTGAGGCTGATGAAAGGTTGGAAGAGAAATTCTCTAAATTCCTGGGGCATAGATGTTCAAAAAATGTGAGATAAATATCCCTTTTTCAGGCACTAACTCAAATGCCCATTATGCTAAGTCTGGCGGCTGATATAATCGAGCGTAAAATGGAAATTTGTCAAGGAGTAGTAAGCCCGATAGCAACCTACAACAGAAGTTATTTGGGAGGACTTTACCAATGAAATACAGGATCTGCCAATTCTTCACCATTCCTCAGCAGACCATAGGAAATTCAAACGAGAAAATCATTCTCAGGTGATTCCGAGCCAAAGATTAACTCGATGCCCCATCCTAAGGTCAAAAGACTAAGCCTGGGGAGCTCATCCCAACCACGACTCGCAGATGGAAAACATAACCTTATCTTAACCAAAGGGTATCCTTGAGGATGTGCTTATCAAGGTGGGAAAGTTCATTTTTATAATAAACTTTGTGGTTATCGATATTGAAGAAGATAAACAAGTCTCACTACTGCTAGGAAGACCTTTCCTTGCTACAGGAGCAGCTTTGATAGATGTAAAGAAAGGAGAGCTTACTCCTCAAAGGTCGAGATGAAGCACTTCTAATCTCAATTAGAATTAAAACAAATTCTCGAATTTGATAATGCCGATCAGAAACAAGTAAAACAAAAGTTCCCATAAGTTCTAAACTGAAAAATGATTGTAAGATTTAGAGTTCGATGAATGAAAATGAGATGAATTTCCAGTATATTGAGTGTCTTGATGTTGAATTTCTGAATTCCAATTTTGAATTCAAAGAAGCAAGATTCATTTTAATGAAAGGCGCAAGTAAAAAATCTATTATGAAGGGAAGGTTTCAGAAGTAAACACAAGCTCAGAGGGTTTAATTATGAAAGAATTTCTCAAACATTTGAAGTATGTCTTCCTTGAAGCTGAAAAATCTAAACCATTAATTATATCAACTGACTTGACAAAGCACAAAGAACAGAAATTGCTAGAAATTCTCAGGAAGTATAAGGGAGTCATTGCTTAGTCAATAGATGATTTAAAAGGAATCAGTCCTTCTATTTGTATGCATAAAATCCTCTGGAGGAATATGCAAAGACTTCAATAGAAAATCAAAGAAGGTTGAAACTCAGCGCAGGAAAGAAGTTGTCGAAAGAAGTATTGAAATGGATAGAATGGTGGGCTCTACTTATGCACATTACAGCCCTCAGGAGCCTACCATGTGGTTCCCAAGAAAGGTGGATTCACTTTTATCAGAAATGAGAAGAAAGAATTAATTCTAACAAGAATTGTGATAGGATGGAGGGTGTGTATAGACTACAGAAAACTGAATACTGCTACAAGAAAGGATAATTATCCTCTACCTTTCATTGACCAAATGTTGGACAGGTTAGTAAGACACCCTCATTTCTATTTTCTTGATGGATACTCTGGTTATAATCAAATTTCCATAGCCCCTGAGGATCAGGACAAGACCACTTTTACTTGTCCTTATGGCACCTTTGCCTTTAGAAGGATGCCATTTGGATTATGTAATGCTCCTACCACCTTTCAAAGGTGTATGATGTCTATATTTTCTCCGACATGGGAAGAGGGTATGAAATCTTCATGGATTACTTTTTGGGCTTTATGGATCCATTAACATTGCTTCGCGATAATTGGAACTCAGATTTTGTGAGATGCTAAGACAAAAATTTAGCTCTAATAGGAAAATGTCATTTCATGGTAACATAAGGCATTGTCTCTGGGTCACAAAATTTATGGGTTAGATTAGAAGTCGACTAAGCTAAAAGTTTCCATCATTGAAATTCTTTCACACCTACCATAGTAAAAGGGATTAATTTTTTTGGGACATTGGATTCTATAAAAAGATTTATAAAAGACTTCTAAAAATATCAAGGCCACCGGTGGTATTACTTGAAGAAACAAATTTGAATTTGATGAAAAGTAGTGTAAATTTATCTTTGAAGAAATCAAGAACAGATTGATCGAGTTCCTATCATAGCAAACAATGCATCGGTAATGCACCTTTGAGATCACGGTGATGCTGATTGGGTGCCATGGAGCTGCTATGGGACAAAGAGCTGACAAGACCTTCAGAGACATATATTATGCTAGCAAGACTTTTAATGAAGCAAAAGAGAATTATTCAACAACTGAAAAAGAAATGTTAGTCATGGTCTTTGCTTGTGAGAAGTTCAGGCCGTATATATTGGGGTCTCATGTAATAGTGCACACTGATCATGCAATAATTAAATACCTGATGGCAAAGAAAGATGCAAAGCCAAGACTAATCAGATGGGTTTTACTACTATAGGAATTTGATTTGGAAATCAAGGATAAGAAAGGCATTGATAATGTGATACTGATCACTTATCATGACCAGAGAAGCGGGCCAAGATGAAAGAGGGAATGTGACATGCAGTATCACTAACAGTTTTCGAGTATCGCTTCAAATACCATGGCGCCGATATTGTGAACTCTTTTTGGCTTATGAAATTATGCCACCGCATCTAACTACCAAAGAGAAAAGAAA
Source organism: Tetrastigma voinierianum (assembly GCA_016808115.1). NCBI lineage: Eukaryota > Viridiplantae > Streptophyta > Magnoliopsida > Vitales > Vitaceae > Tetrastigma > Tetrastigma voinierianum. Next base: position 140,284 of record JAEQBH010001682.1, read on the forward strand.
AGCCGGTGAACCCATGCTTAGTATCTAGGATTAATCTATCGCTTTTTTAGAAGATGAGCAGATAAGATTATTGAACATGTGTACCAAAGGTAGAAGTAAGCTGGAAAGTGGGTGGATAAATGCCATTCAACATCATAAGGAGGACAATTATTGTGGAGATAGAATAACCTAGAAATTTTCTCTAGTCGTGTTTTGATTGGCCAACTTTATTTAGAGATTGTTCTGAATGGGTTAAATATCAGGATGTGATGTCGAGAAACGGGCAACATCAATAGAAGAAATGAGATGCCTCTGCAAAGAATTATGATAGTGCATATTTTTTATGTATGGGGGATAGATTTCATGGGGCCTTTCCCACCTTCATTTGGAAACTTATACATTCTCCTAGCTATGGATTATGTATCCAAATAGGTGGAAGCCATAGCTTGCCTAAAAAATGATGCCAATATAGTTGTGGGGTTTATTCAAAGGAATATCTTGAGTAGATTTGGAGCCCCTAGAACTATTATAAGGATATGAAGCTTCATTTGCAAACAAGATGTTTAAAACTTATGAGCGGTATGGAGTCGACATGCTATGAGTTTATTTATCACCTCGGCCAATGGGTGTCGAGATATCCAATAGAGAAATCAAGAATATTCTTGAGAAGATAGTCAATGTAAGCAGAAAAGATTGGTCAGCAAAGTTGGATGATGCATTGTGGGCTTATGGAATCCCTTATAAGTCCCTTATTGGAATGTCCCCATACAGAATTGTCTATGGTAAGCAATGTCATCTACCTCTAGAACTTGAGTATAAAGCAATGTGAGCAATAAAAGTCGAACTACATTTTTCAGCCAGAAAGAAAAGAGATTTCTCCAATCAATGAATTAAGAGCTAAGAATAAAGCTTATGACAACAAGACTTCTATAAGGATAAGACTAAGAAATAAACATGACCGTGAGGATATCGAGGAAAGAATTCAAAATAGGAGAATCATTTTCAGACAATTCAAGGTTTAGATTATTTCCCGAAGCTCAGTGGGAGTGGTCCTTACACAAATAGTTACACCTTTCGGAGCAGCGACACCGAAGTCAAATTTAAAATGAGTTTAAGGTTAATGGCTAAAGATCAAGCACCATTCGGAGGCAATATGAATGGAAGAGTAGTCCTGCATTTGAAGAGAAAGGAAGAAATTGCTGAAAGAGAAAATATCGCAAAGAAAGTCTAGCCAAAGACTTAAAAAAGAAGTAGTCGAGTAACCTACAAAAAAATTTAATTTAAATTTAAATTTGATTTATTGCATTTTGAGACTTATTTGCTCAATTTAATGCATAATTTATGTGAATCTTCACCTGATGGTGTTTTGTAGGGTTTCAATGGAAAAAGAAAGCAAAATCAGCAAGAAAAGAAGCAAAATGGCTAAATATGAAATGCACTTATGTCTGACATAATTCCTTATTGTCATGATAAAGTTCAAAGAAACAAAGAGGGAAAATGTTTTAACAAAAAGTAGTTGAAATGTGGACAATTTTAGAGTAGACTAACTAAGGGAGCAGTAGAATAATGTCACAACATTTACAAATTATATCATGCCATACAGGAATGAATGAACAATCAGAATGACATTCCGCCGATGTCGCAAACACAATGAAGGTCAAGCGCAGAATGTAAAGCAAGGTCTTAACATTCGTTAATCATGTCGCGACAAAAATCAAGCTGATGGCAAGAAAAGTTTGTCACGACATGGAAAGCTCTGTCGCAACAAAGAACAAGGAAAATGGAAAAAAAACTGTCACAACATGGAAAGCTTTATCACAACAAATAAAGAGAGAAAATCACCGAAGACATAAAGGGTCAATGTCAGATGATAAAATTGAATGTCTTTAACATAACGGCGTAGAATGAATGAATTCATAAAACACAAGCCAACTTAGTTGCGTCGCGCAATGCAACAAAGAAGCGAAAGTCGGGTCAGTTTGTCACAACAAAGATTTATATGTTGCGACAAACAATTCGGAGAGTTACAGGTTCAAGGCATGAAATATATCGCGACATTTAAAAACAATGTCACGACATTAAGTTCAAAAGCTAGCACTGCAAGGCAAGGAAATTGTGTCGCGATAGTAGTAGATTGTGTTGCAACAATCAGAACATGAAGTTAGTTGAATTATGTCTTGACAAGAATGCTTATGTCGCAACATAAAGTTCATAGGCTAGCATTGTAAGGCAAGAGAAGTATGTCGTGAGATTTTGAAACTTTGTCGCAACAATGACTTAAGAAGAGCACAAGACAGAATGTCGCGCTGCCGTCGATGCTGAGACATGCTAACAAGCATTTATGTCACTACATTCATAAACTTTGTTATAAAACTCTGACAACAAATAAATTAAAGATTATAGCAAAATGTTGTGACAAAACTAACACAAAGCCTAAAGATGCACCAAAGAAGTCGTAATAAGTTATAAACATAGACAATTAATGTCACAACAAAGACAATAATTGGGCTTATCTTGAAATCTACAAATTTAACCTTGAATTAAGGCCCAACATTTATTGAAGCTATAAATAGAAAAGCTAAAGGTACACTGCATAGCCTTTTAGTGAACCTTGAGTAGTCCTAGGAAGGACTAAAGTCTACTATATATATTTTTATTTCTTTTACTACGAGTTTGATCTGAGTTGAATTATGAAGCTGAGATTATTGCATATCTGGTTTTCAATTATGTCTAAACTTGATTGGATTTAGAAACTTTTCTTCAATCCATTTCTCATTCAGTTGATCACAGTTTCAGTGAATTTGTTTGAAAAATGAATCATTGTGATTTGTGATTCAGATTTGAAAGACTAAGCTTCCTCTAGGAAGGAATTGTTTGATCTGACTATCAATTGTAGCAATATTATTGAAGTTGTGGGTATGAGATCTGGGTTTATCTAATTGATATTTTTTGTGTATGGAGTTGTTCTGAATACCAGTGATCTATACCTAGAAGGAATTATATATTGTTTTGATTTCTAGGATCCCTCTGAGTGACCTGAAGAAGGATTGCACGAGCAGAGTGGTCACCTAGGGGTATATTTCACTGATATTTGATGAACTAATGCACTCTAAGTGTAGTTTTGATTCTTCATGAATTTTGTTCTACAAGTGTTAGGACAATTTGCTGATAGATAATTTCTCACTCTTAGAGGTTTCATCTCAATTTGGCAAAATAATCTTAATCTATGTTAGCTTAGATTCTAATCAAGGAGATGGAACATTCTAATGAATTGTAGATTGAGGTATCAATTGAATTGAGAAAGGCTTGTATTATCCTGTCTATGGGTATAAGCAGTTTCCAATCATTAGAAATGGTTGTGAAGTACTAGAAAGGAAAAATAACCAGATCTGCAAGATGATCAATTCAAATGTAGCTAATTAGACCCATTGACTTGGTTTAGGAATGTGGTTATCTAATTAGTGAGATGTATAGTGTTAGGAGGTTTTCTAGGACTATACTATTGTGTTCTTGGACAAATCTAGAATTCAAAACCATAACTAACTTGTTATTTTGAACCAAATGCATATTGATGATCAGAAAACTGGTTTATTTCTCATTGTTAATTCAACTCAGTGAAAACCTTGATTTTTTATTTTTTAATTTTTGATTTTGTTTTAATTAGAGAAAAATTGGATAAAGAGTTATTTACATTTCACTTGTTAGTCACTCTTAAAATCCTTTGAAATTATAAGTTCAAATAGTTGATTTCTTGAGTAGTAGGGGTAATTGACCTTTATATTATATAATCAATCCTCGTGGGAATGATATCTGGTCTTAAAATCCACTTTTATTACTTGTATGACATGCGCACTTACAGTGATTTTGACCAAAACCAAATTTCATTATTACGCATCAGAAAACACTTTCTTATAAATCTTAGTCAAACAAATGAGTTTGGCATTTCCTTATGAGAGTTGAATTGTCCTAGTAGTTATATTTAGAAATTAGTTGCAGTTTTGGTCTGTAGTAAAAATCAATCGATCACCTTTGCTAAGTTGATGATTTATTTGATCATTGAGAAGAGCATAAGAGCTATTCCCGAAGATAGATCTCACTTTTGATTACCATCAGTCGAGGGTTAGGGAGGCAGATATCCCTAAGACGTCGTTTAGGAGGTGATATGGGTATTTTGAGTTCACGGTGATGTCATTCGGATTGGCGAATGCTCAGCGACATTCGCCGATTTCATTCGCTAGGAGTGTTCCAACCTACTGAATCGATTGGTTGTGGTCTTCGTTGGCGACATGTGATCTACTCAAGTTTGAGGAGGAGCATGGTCCGCCCGAGAGTTGTTCTCCAGATCTTGAGAGACCATCAATTGTATGCCAAATTCAGTAAGTGTAAATTTTGGCTTACTGAGGTGAGATTCTTGGGGCATATGGTGTTAGCTTTGGGTGTATCCATGGACCCGGAGAAGGTTGAGGTAGTTATGAGTTGGGAGGGATAGAAGCCAGTCTTCGAGGTACGCAATTTCTTGGGATTGGCAGGGTATTACAAGAGGTTCATTGATGACTTCTCCCAATTAGTTACACCTATGATGAGATTAACCCAAAAGGAGGTTAAGTTTGGTGGATGTTTCAGTGTGAGAAGGCATTCGGGGGGTGAAAGAGGAGGCTTACGCCCGGCTCCCTGTTTTGATAGTTCGAGAGGGACAAAGGTACACGGTGTATTGTGATGCCTCAAAAGATGGACTTAGAAGTGTTTTGATGCAGTCCATGAGAGTAGTAGCTTATGGTTCTCGGAAGTTAAGAACCCTGACGAGGAATTACCCACGACATGACATGTGTGGCACCCATTGTCTTTGCCTTGAAGGTTTATTTATCTATCACGATGGTAGTTTAAAGGTGTTTTTTGACCACAAGAGTCTGAAGTACATTTTTACCTGGCAGGCCCTGCATGAGCAACGTAGATGGATGGAGTATTTAGAAGACTATGACTTCACTTTGCATTACTATCCCGGTAAGGCAAATGTGGTGGTGGTTGATGCACTCAACATAGGGAGTGTTGGCTAATGTGGCTTCCCAGGAGTGGCAGATGCTCGAGGCTATGGGACAGTTCGGGCTGCACTATAAGGGTCAGGCTCAGGGTACTTTAGGGAGTTTAGTAGTTACGCCTTCCCTATTGAGTAGAGTGGTTGATTCTAGAGATAGGACACGGAGATATTGTCCATCAGGGACCAGGTACGGTCGGATACATGTGACAAAGGCTGGGCCATTCACACGGATGGTAGTCTTTTGTATAGGGGAAGGGTTGTGGTTCCCCAGTTGGCAGATTTGAGAGAGGAGATCCTCAGGGAGTTCCATTGCTCCTGTTTTGCTGTGCATCCGGGTGGCATGAAAAATGTACCACGATCTTCGTCGCTAGTATTACTGGAGTGGGATAAAGAAACATGTTGGGGATTTTGTTCGTCGATGTCTCACGTGTCAGCAAGTAAAGGTTGTGCACTAGAGGCTGGCGAGATTACTCCAACCCTTAGAGGTAGCTGAGTGGAAGTGAGAGCATATCATGATGAATTTTGTGACTCACTTGCCACGGACATCGCTAGGGCATGAGGCGGTGTGGGTGATAGTGGACCGGCTTACTAAGTCAGCACACTTTCTGGCTGTGCGGATGACCTTTGCTCTGGAGGAATTCTACAGGTTGTACATATGGGAGATTGTCCGGTTACATGTAGTATTGGTATCTATAGTATCAGATCGGGATCCCAGTTTCATGACTCATTTTTGGAAGAGTTTCTAGAGAGTCATGGGGACACAAATGACGATGAGCACTGATTTTCATCCCTAAACGAACGATTAGTCGGAGAGGACCATCCAGACTTTAGGGGACATGCTATGGGCATGCGTCCTTGATCTCAAGGGTAGTGGAACATTGCCATAGTTGGATTCACACAGCAATAGTTGCTCCGGGAAAGCATACGAGATGACACCACATGAGGCATATGGGAGTCCTTGTTGATCTTCGGTTTGTTGGATGGAGGTGGGAGAGAGAACCTCTATGAGTCCGGATTTGGTTAGGGACACATCAGAGAAGGTGGAATTGATATGGAAGTGTCTTCTCATGGCTCAGAGCCGGAAGAAGAGCTACGCCGACAACGACCTCTAAAGTTTGAGGTGGGTGATCATGTCTTCTTGAAGGTGATGCATAAGAGAGGAGTGGTCAGGTTTGGCAAGCTGGGAAAGCTATTGTCGAGATTTATCAGGCCCTTCGAGGTACTCGAGAGGGTAGGTACGATTGCTTATTGGTTGGCTTTACTACCAAACTTGTTGGGTGTTCATGCGGTATTCCATGTCTTCGTATAGGGTACCGCTGGTCGACTCATGTAATGAGGTGGATTAAAAGCCCAGGCTTGTTGATGCGGATGAAACCTTCGGAGAGACGATGCGTATCATGGATGCTTGGGAACATGTTTTGCGAGCGGGGATCGTGAACTAGTAGAGGTTTTATGTAACAGAAGTGGAGGAGCGACATGGGAGCCTTGAAGACCTTATGTACGATTATCCTTTCTTATTTGAGGATGAAGGTATATTTTTTTTGTCATTTGATATTAAAATGTCTGTTACATATGTATGTGATTATATGTGTTTGTGTGTGAGAATTTCAAGGACAAAATTCTTTTAAGGGGGGAAGAATGTAAAACCCGAGCAAATTTGAATTTTTTTGAAAAAGGGCAAAACGGTAAATTGTCGCTATAATACAGGCTATAGACCTAAAATTTTATAGATCTCAAATGATGAAAGAACCTCATCATTAGTTAGATGCCATGAAATCACAGTTCTTGAGACAAATTTCGTTTGAATTAGAGATAGTCGGCTTTTCACGTTTTTAGAGGCGGCAGATATGGTAAACCCAACGAGATTTTTGAGAAAATCTTGAAAATTGAGAAATAATTTAGATAAAGTTCATATAAGATAATTTGAACTTAGACCGGGATGAAATAAATCATTTCGAGCGTAAGCAGACACAGGACTTCTTTGTAAAAAAGTCTTTGTTTTCCTCTGAGTTTCGCCATTTGATTAGGTACCCGGTAAGGCTGAGCTAAAATCAACAAAATTTATATACACCTAAGTTCCTACTACTGCCGTAGTCAAACTACTGCAGTATAGTGGTCTAAGGTCGAACACGGGGATGGGTTTTCATCCTAGAAATGGTTTGCATTAGAGGCGTAGAGTAAGGCTTTCTATTTGGACTTTTTGGATTTGTGTCAAAAGCTGTAAATGGTTTAAACTGGAAATTGCAAAAACTGGAAATGGTAAAAACTGAAATTTAAAGTGAAGAAATTAAACTTTGAAGATTTAGGTCACCAACTTGACAAGCTAGGGCAAACACATGTCCTCGGGTTTATCCTCCTATGTGAGTGGCCACAGGGATACGATTATGGCCCCTTTTGTTTAAAACCCTAACATTCCTTTATCATTTTCTAAGGCTAGTAAGACCATCTAAAGAATCCTGACGCATCTCTCAGAAACCTTGAACTACAAAGTATGGAGAGTATTGGCAAAACAATAAAAGTCAATGTTATTTAACCTAATTTTGAAGAACCACAACATGTAAATGCTACCTGAGAGGCAAATGGGACCATCTAAGAGCCACGGTACACGTCACTAAGCCTTTGGATCTAAAGCATAGAGTATTGGCGAGACAATAACATCCCATGTTATGCGACTGAATTTTGAAAATAAGGGCCATAAATGCATTACCCTTTTAGTATATGAGGACAACATGCATATGCCCCACCACCAGGCTGCTTCCTTCCTCTTCAAAGGAAGGAGGCAGCAACGTCTCTTGAGTTGTCATCCTCGAGAGGTGTGTTTGGCAATAGGAAAGTGAAAGAAGAAGAGAGAAAGAAGAGAAGAAAATAAAGCGGAACTAAAATAAAAGCGATTTATTTACAGCGGTAAAGAAAATAACACAAATCACGAAAACTTGTATTCCCTTCTATCCTCCTCTCTTTTTATTACAAGACATGAGGGGTATTTATAAGCCTCCTCAAAGTATGAAACTACCAAAAACCCTAATAACTAGGCTAAGTTATAGGACAATTGGGTAATAAACCAAGTTTGAAGGCGGTTCAGCATTAATTCACAAGCATGTGAGGCATGTAATTTCGCTACGGGAGGAATTTGGCTAATTAAGCGAATTTAGCGAAAGTTTAAGCGAAATTGGCAAGTCTAATTTGGCAAGTGTTTAGCGAATTTGGCAAGGTTGAATTTATTAGCTAGCGAAATTTAGGCTAAGCTAGCGAATTTCGGTGAAGCGAATTCCCCATCAATTTACGGCTAAGGAGCGGTCTGAGATTGGTGCGAATTTTTCAATTTTCGCTGAGATTACTTGGCTTGTTCGCGAGCAGGTTCTTGGAGTCGCTAGGATTCGCGAGTGGTTGCGAAACGAGTTGCGAAAATTCTGTTTTTCTTTGTTCTGCATGCCTCGTCTACATCTTCAGCGCATCTCATTTCCTCCACTTTTCCTTTGTTTTTCTATTGATTTTTGGGCTTGTTGATGGCTGAGACTAAACTTCCAACCTCATGATTGATCATTTGCATTGTGGTTGAAGCCTAGAAGTGCATAAATACCCTCTGAAACAGCCAAAACATGCTCCCAAATGGCATAAGTGTTACTAAGATAACATGAACACTTCGAATTGGGATATATGACGCGATTAATGATCAAAAGTACTCGAAACCTATCTAATATAGGGTTCAAAATTGCACTTTTGATCACTAATCCCACACCCCCCAACCGAAAACGTTGCTAGTCCCTTATGATACCAAAAATAAAAGGAGATGCATGTGGTGATTTTTCAAAAAGGTTATGATTCAAAAGGTTTATGTACATATAAACAATACCTTAAACTGAAAAATTGAAATAAATTTTAAAAGCGGAGTATATGAAAGAATCAAAATCACTTAAGAGAGAACAATTTCCAGGTCAAAGCGGTTCCATGATTCTCGACTTGAATTTCCACCTAAGTGCAATAGTTCTTTATGTAACTGATTAAATAATAAATTGCAAAATTTGTCTCCTCCCCCAACCTAACCTTGCGTGGCCTTAAGGCATTGAGAGCTGACCTAGATAAGGATGATTCTGCCACTTCTTTATGTATTCAACTATATTGTAGGATGCAATGCTTAAAATTCGACTTCACCAAAGTCGTGTAGAGTCCACTAGATGACTCCCGACCAATTAAGGTTTAGGGCATCGAAGCCAAAGGATCTTTGACCCACAAATAAAGGCACTTCCCACAGGACTCAGAATGACCCGAAAATCAAGCACCTACAAATCGTTAGACTCTACCTATCCACCCATGTAACGAACACTAAATCGATGACTCAATTGATTAAGGCTTAGGGCATCGGGTTTCAAAGAGCTTTTCGCTTCATACACCCCTCGGGCCGTGCTCGGGTTTCAAGCGAAACTTCATGACTTTATTTTCTTTCTTCTTTCCTTTTTCTTTCTTTTTGCTTTTTCTTTTCTTTTCTTTTTGGGAAGACAACATTGAGGTGTAAGTATGGAGTAACACAAACGTACAGGTTGCCAACATGTAAGGCTAGGCTATGCAAAGCGAAAGGAGGCGAACAAATTCACAGCCTATTGAAATAATCTGGAGTGCAGTGTGTGAATTAGCATAAAGGAGAAATTTCAAGTTGAGTATCTTTGGGCGTAAGTGACCAAAATTGTTTCAAGCATGGAATTGTTCTAACATAGGAGTGACAAATAGTGATTCAATTTTCCAACAAAAAAGCAATTCAATTGTCCAATTGTAGCAATTCAATTGTCGATTGAAAAGAAAAACCATTACGATATGGAAATCCCCTGAAAGTACTTCACACCCGGATAAAGATGGGCATACTTACTACTTGGCCTTTGCATTCTTTTAAAAAAATCAATCATTAAGCTCTAACTGATATCACTATTTTTAAACACACGACAGTTTAAATAACTAAAAAAATGAGAACAGTGGCTGCTGGAACCAAGCAGTAGCCACCCTGAAATTTACAAAACGTGGGATTCAGGGAGGGTCGGGAGCTCCTCCACGCGTGCGATGGTGTGTGTGCTGCGGTGCCTTCATGCTCGACTCCATTGTTTTGGGTTAGTAATCGGTCTCACGGTGGCGGTGGAAATTTGCAGTGCGGGAGGGATGGTGGATTCACCATTCGCGCTTCATTGTTCTGTCGATTTCGCTCTGGCATGCATTAATATCATGCCTTCTGCCTGTGTACCGCTCGATGAGCTTCATCAGTTGCTCCCTCGACCTCGGTGGTTTTGCTTATTGCTCAAGTGGAAAATGCGGGCTCGATGTGCCAAATGTGAGCTGCATGACCCCATTTCGGCAATTGATAATGGCATTTGATGTGGCCAGAAATGGCCTTCCCAATATAATGGGCACTTGATTAGTGCCCCCTGCCTTCGGTTCTACGTCGAGAACCACGAAATCCACCGGATAGTAGAACTTATCTACTTTTACCAACACATCCTCCACTATCCCTTTTGGTATTTTTTCAGCACGAGCGATCGAATTTAGAGATAGGTGATGTTGGTTGGTTTCAGCTCTCCCAAACCTAGCTGCCTATACATTGAGTATGGCGTGGGACGACAGCAGCACCAAGAGTCTGCGAGTGCTTTGTCAATGGGGTTCCTCGATGTTAGCGAGATAGTTGGGGTCCACTGGATCCTTGTATTTCACCATTGTCTTGCATTGGATGATGGAAATTTAACTTGTTCAGTTAAGAATGCCTTTTGTTAATGCCCTGACCCGCACTTTTGGTTAATACGAGAGAGATCTTCAAAAAACTTTGCATAAGCGAGGACTTGTTGATGAGATGTCGAGGGGTATGTTGAGCGCTTCACGTCTTAGGACTTCTAAGATACCTTCCTGCTGGGATGCCTTCTTCTTGCTTCTAAGTGCCTGTGGAAATGGAGGTGGCATGCGGAGTGTTTTGTTGAATCCTCCTTCGAAAATGTGTTACGGCTCCCGATTCTTCCCTTTTTCGGTTTCCTCAGCGGGCACAGGTATTGGTGATCAACCTCTTTTCCACTTCTTAAGGTAATGACGGCTTTGACTTCATCCATTTTGGGGAGAGTTCTTGGAATAGCTCAGTTCATGGACTCCCTTGGATTTGGCGGTGGTGAGAAGGGAACCTCCACTCTTGTGATGATTTTCCATTCTTGTTATGGATGCTGGTGTCAATTCTTCGGTTAAGGCTACTTTCAATCCATACATTCTCTTGTTGAGGAGCTTTCTACATTTTCAATTTTTTTTGGTCCAGCGGCATTGATGCCTTTTGCTCCTCCACAAATTTCCCATACCTTGCTCCAATTCCTGATAGCTTTCAGCGGGGAGAGGAGGTGGGTGCTTCTTTGGCTTGTGAAGTGGTGGTAGAATCTTCTTCTTTGTGCTCTGAAATTTATATCTGAGAGTTGAGAGTTTCGGGAAGGTTAGGGTGACCCCTCGATTAGAGTACATGGCGTTGCCATATAGACATCTATGGGTGGTTTATTTGATTTAGGACATGGGCTACTCTGACGGTGCTCCTCGGGGTGATTATTTTGATTGAAAAATTGAAGCGAAAGTTGGGATGCGGATAACTCGTTACTTCATTTGCATTTCATGCTGATTTTTCATTTCAAGATCATCAGATCTTTGAGTTAAAATGGTCTATTTCGCTTTCATCTCTCTGTGTCTTCAGGAAATGCATACTTGTCTCCCCTTTGGTGATTCAATGGCCCCGGTCTTTCAACTTCCCTAGGGCCAGGTTCATCCCGAAGCTTTGGAGGTTTCAGCTACATGGTTCAAAAAATCCATAGCCATCGGGATGTTTACTGAGTTACCCTACACATGGTTTTCCCGACAATTGTTTCATGGCGGGAGACATACCACCATAGAAGTGGTTCTGATCAATAATGTCAAACCCATGGTGTGGACATGCAGCGATGGTTTCCATAAATACGTCCCCCAACAACGATAAAATCTCTCACCATCCTGTTTGCAAGGTATAAATTTGCCTTTCAAATTATTAATCATGAGGCGAAGAACTTTTTCAAGAATTCGACTAACATTTCGTGACTTAATGGTTACAGGCCTCGATGAGGTTGAGCCATATCTTGTATGTCCTTAAGAGTCAATGGAAATGCCTTTAGCTTCAATAAATCCATGTCCATCATACCTTCCTTGAAAATTAGTACAAACCTCCTCAAAATCCACCAATATGAGTGTATGGATTTTCATTTCCATACCATGATATGTGGGAATTAGGGGTACCAAATAAGGCCTGTTCTTACATCTTGACGGGAGGAATGATACGAGGATGGGGCACTAACTCTGGAGGGTGGATGTGACTCCTCATGGTTCTATATGCATTTGGATTCATAGGGGTTCTGGTTGGCTCTGTTGTTCCTCGGTATGGGATCGTAGTATCAGTTGGTACCGCCCAGCTTCCTGGCGGATTACAGTTGTGTACCTATCCTATTCAATCTACGAAGTGTCTCTATCCCACGGTTGCATACACAGTTGTTACCGATTAAAGAGACAACAGAAGCGACAAACAACACATAAAAAGATTAAAATTGATGAACAAAAATAAGACTAGCTGAATGAAAAAGCGAAAGCAAAAAGCGGTCACGATTCTGCTCGTGAAACAAGCTGGCGGAGTTCTATGGCCCGGGATTCGCAAGAACAAGGTTACCTTCACTTGTGATGTGGATCACAAGTATGACTTACCATTTGTAGTTTGGCACCATCCCCGACACTTGGCGCCATTTGATTCGTGCCCACGATGGTGAGCTAAAATCGACAAAATTTATATACACCTAAGTTCCTACTCTTTGCTGGTAGTCGAGCTCTTTACTTGAGTATAGTGAATCTGGTCGAACACGAGGATATAGGTTTTCATCCTAGAAATGGTTTGCATTAGGGCATGAAGGTAAGGCTTTCTATTTGGACTTTTGGATTTGTGTCAAAAGGCGCCAAATGGTTTTAAGCTGAAATTACAAAAGCGGAAATGGTAGAAACTGGAAATTTAAAGTGAAGAAATTAAACTTTGAAGATTTAGGTCACCAACTTGATATTTAGGGCAAACCACATGTCCTCCCGGTTTTATCCTCTATGTGAGTCAACACGAGGATGCGATTATGGCTACTTTTGTTTAAAACCCTAGCATTCTTTATCATTTTTAATTTAGTAAAAGGCCAATACAAAGAATCCTGGCGCATCTCTCACAAACCTTGAATACTAAAGTATGGAGAGTATTGGCCCAAAAAAGAAACAATAAAAGTCAATGTTATTTAACCTAATTTGAAGAACCTAACATGTAAATGCTACCTCGGAAGCCAGTAAGGACCATCTGAAACAACAGTGCACGTCACTAACCTTGGATCTAAGCGTGATATTAGTAAAGAGACAATAACATCCCATGTTATGGCCCCGAATTTTGAAAATAAGGGCCGTAATCTGCGCCCATAACTTTTAGTATATGAGGATGACCTTGCCTTTACAGGCTGGCTGCTGCCAGGGAGCGGCTTGACATCTCTTGAGTTGTCATCCTCAAGAGGAGGTGTGTTTAGCGTAGGGAAAGTGAAAGAAAGAAAGAGAGAAGAAGAGAGAAGAGAGAAAATAAAGCGAACTAAAATAAAATTTATTTACAAAGCAGTAGAAAATAACACAAATCTGCAGCTTTATATTCCCTTCTATCCTCCTCTTTTATTACAAGACATGAAATTTATAAGCCTCCTCAAAGTATGAAACTACCAAAAACCACAATAACTAGGCTAAGTTATGGGAATGATTGGAGTAATAAGCCAAGTTTGAAGGCGGTTCGAGTAATTACAAAGCATGGCGAGGCATGTAATTTCGCTCTGAGGGAGAATTCCCGCTAATTAGCGGAATTGTAGGTTCGCGAAATTGGCAAGGGTCCCAGCAGGTGGCAAGTGTTTGCGAATTTGGCAAGAGTTGAAATTTCGCTAGCTAAGCAGAGGGCCCCCGCTAAAGTAGCAAAATTTCGATGAGAAGCGGAATTCCTATAATTTCGCTAGGCAGTCTTGAAGTTGGCTAGCAATTTTCAATTGTTGAGATTACGGCTGTTTAAACGGTTCTGGTCAGCTAGGGTGCGGGTGGTTGCGAACGAGGTTGCGAAAATTCCTGTTTCTTTGTTCTGCGTACCTCTGATCTGTCTTCATTTGCATCTCATTTCCTCCACTTTTCCTTTGTTTTCCATTGATTTTTGGGCTTGATGTTTGAGACTAAACTTCAACATCATGATTGATCATTTGCATTGTGGTTGAAACTGAAAGTGCATAAATACCTCTGAAAACAACCAAAACATACTCCCGAATGGCATAAGTGTTGCTAAGATAACATGAACACTTCGAATTGGGATATATGACATGATTAATGATCAAAAATTACTCAAAACCTATCTAATATAGGGTTGAAATTGCACTTTGAGCCTTGTCGGTGACCCTAATTCTTCAAAGTTAACTTTTCACCTTTAACTTTGGTTTTACAGTGCAGTTTTCAAACCATTCCTTTGTTTAAACCCGATTCGAAGGTCAGATGAAAGCCTTACCTTCATGCAACGATGCGAGACCATTTTTAGGATGAAAACCCATCCCCGTGTTAGACCCTAGACCACTATACTGCGGTAGCTTATTCTGGCGATGATAGGAACAGGTGTATATAAATTTTGTTGATTTTAGGTGGGTTTGTGAGTGTCGTGGGCTATAGTTAACCTTGACGGATGATGCGCCACCATTTCCACCCCTTTCTTATCTACGAATTTGCAAGTTGAACTCACGAAATGCAGCGCAACGGATGAGGTCTTGCTTTTGCATTTGTTTGGTTAGAGATATTTCAAAGCGAGAATGATGCAGCAAAAATGACTATATCAGCCCCAGCCAAATATGCTCGGAATTTATCTAAGGCATATACCACTGCCCGACTCTTTCTCTTGTAATTAGTATAATTCCTCGTGCTTAAATTCGAGGGTTTTGTATAATACACCACATGGGGTTTCCCATCTTCTCTTTGGCCGTCTGCACCTATAGCAAGATCACTGGCATCACACATCACCTCAGGCAGTAGCGCAATTAGGTGCTTTCGGTATTGGGGCGTTAGTCAAATGAAATTCCGGTTCTTCAAAACTCTTCGGCAATCTTTCTCCCCCAGCAATTTGGCATCCTTCTCGAAAAGCGTACGGGGTTTAGCAATTTTGGAAAAAATCTTTAATGTAGGCAGGTCGGTAGAAGCACATGACAAGGAATTGTCTGTGTTCTCACATTTGTTGGGGGCGGCAATTTGGAAATAATGTCGATCTTAGCTTTATCAACTTCAATTCCCCTGCTGGAAATAATGTGCCCCAGTACGATTCCTTGGTTTACCATAAAATGGCATTTCTCTTAGTTAAGCATCAAGTTCTTCTTCCTCTCTAATACCTACACCAAGATGGCTTCCAAATTGGTTAAGCATTCTTAGAAATCACCCCGTATCTTTGTATTATCATCCGTAGCATACCTCCATTATACGCTCTACCATGTCCTTTGAACATGCGAGCATACAAGCGAAAAGTGGGTGGGGCATTCTGAAAGCCCCAGGCATCCTCTATGCGTACGTGCGAATGAATGAGTAAAAAGTAGTCTTTCACACGATCTTAAGAATGATTTCTATCACGGAAGTACCACGAATACCCATCAGCGATAGAAGGGGTGTCCAGAGCTCTTTCAGTGTCGATGGAAACGGCAATGGAAAGTGGTTTCGTGTCACCTCATTGAGCCCTTCTATAATCTATACACACTCTCAAGCCAGTTTGTAAGTCGGTGAACAATTCTTCACCTTCTCGTTTTTCACAGTTGTTACTCCTGATTTCTTAGGCACCACCTGAGTTGGACTAACCCATGTGCTATCAGAAATGGGATAAATGATACCAGCTTGGAGCAATTTCAAGACCTCTATACGAACTACTTCCTGTAGATGGGGATTCAACCTCCGTTAGGGCTGCCTAACAGTTGTAGACTCCTCTTCTAAATAGATGTGATGAGTCGCCAGTGGACGGGTTTATGCCTTTCGGATCGAAATTTTCCATCGATGCTTGCCATTCTTTTTGAGAAGGTCTGAATTATGCTCTTGTGCAGTGGTTAGCAGTGAAGAAATCCTGGCCAGGCCTTTGCTGATTTACTCAATGCATACTTTAAATCCGGGTGGGAGGGGTTTAAGTTCTAGGCTGTTGAGTTCCTTGGGTTCATTACCGGTCAATAGAGTAAAATTTATTCTTCTTCTGGGGTACCTGTACTAGCTCATTTCTTGAAATTCGTGTTGCTCTGAGAAAGCGATCGGATAACTACGAAGTTAATATATCTCGCACTTCTTTGTTGGACCTTTGTTCTTCCCGAGAATGGTATCTAAAATCTGAACTGGCTAAAGTCATCCTCCTCAGGAGTGCATATGCCTTTTACCCCCTTATGAAAAATGTGAGTTCGAGGTCATATTTCCAAATGTGAGTTGCATGACTCCACATTAGGCAATTGATGATTGCATTTGAAGTAGATAAAAGCGGTCTCCCTAATATGATGGGCACCTTATTAGGTCTATTACAGTGGTTACATTATCGAGTACAACCAAAATCTCTTGGATAGTAAATCATCACTTGTATGAAACGTCCTCAATGGTTCCTTTTAGTATTTTAATAGACACAATCGTGGTAAAAGTGTGATGGAAGTGGGTTCGGTTCACGAACCCAATTTGGCCTAAAGAATACGACAGAGATTCACCCACTTCAGATCCCGGGTCTAGCAGTGCTTCTCCTTGATGCCTCCAGTATTCCACCCAGAGATCGTAGGACATCACGGATCCTTATACTTCTTTGAGTCTTGCTCTCTATAATGGCACTAACTTGCTTTCCGATTAAAAGGCCTTTTTATTTACATTAAGACCCTTTTTCTGTGCACAAATCCTTTAAATTTTGCGTAAGTAGGAACTGTTTAATCATATCGAGAAGGTATTGACTTTCACTTGCGATACTTCCCATAATTTTACGATTTTGGTGAGCGAGAATGTTTCTTTCTTGGAGAACTGCTTGGAAAGCGGAGGGTATTAATCTTTATCTCTTCCACTGTCCTTGTTGTTCTTCTGAAGTAGCTCAGTCACTAATGGCGACTGTGGCTTTGATCTGGTGGCTTTAATTCCTTTCCACTTCGATAAAGTCACAAGCGCCTTAACTTCATCGGTTTGCCTTTAAGTCCTCAGTGGAGTCTGTTTCATTCACCACTTTTCGATATTGTTGTGCAGGGAAAAGACCTTCCTTTCTGAACTGCATAGCTAACGATTAAACAGTTTTGAAATCTCCAAATGCATATTGTCCAATTTCTGTTAGTGAACTCTCTTTGCTTCAATTTTCGACTAGTTTGGATATTCGACGCAACCGTTCTTCTACAAATATGCCCACCACCTTACTTAAATTGAGTTGCACATTCAACGGGAGAAGATAGTGGGCATACATTTGTTGTATTAAAGTGGAATCAAGCTGCTTCTTTGTGCTCTTGAAGGCGTATACAAGGGTTTTAGTTTCCGCTGACAAATTTGGACAATTTCTTCAATTAGGGTTATTAGTGTCACCATATGGAGCATCATGGTTGGTTTGTTTTTGGCTTATGGTATGAGCATGCTCTTGGCGGTGCTCTTGGGGGTAATTAGTCGGCGAAAATTGAAGCCCAAAGAAAATTGGGATGAAGATAGCTCATTTACTTTGTATTTCGCTGGCGGCCTTTCATTTCTAGATCATCGATCTTTGAGTTAAAGCGATCAATTTTCATTTATCGATGTCTTGGGAAATATGTACTTGTCTCCTCCTTGGTGATTCAGTGGCTGATCTTTCAACTTCCACTAGGACTAGGTTCATCCACAGCTTTGGAGGTTTCGACTACATAGTTCAAAAAATCCATAGCTTCATCCGGGATGTTTACCAGTTACCTACACATAGTTTCCAACATTGTTTCATGGCGGGAGACATACCACCGCCAGTGGTTCACCAACATCAGTGTCAAACCCGTGATGTGGGCATGCGCGATGGTTTCCATAAATCTTTCCCGACCTTTGGTAAATCTCTCGCCATCTGAGGCTGTGAAAGTATCGATTGTCTTTCAAATTATTGGTCTTGAAACGAAGAACTTCTTCGGGAATTGCACTGCGGCTCATTGATTCTAATGTTTCTAGGCTCTGAGTAGTTGAGCCATATCTTGGCCTTGTCCTTTAGAGTCAATGGAAATGCCTTTAGCTTCAACAAATCCATATCCATCATACCTTCCTTAAAGGTATGCAAACCTCCTCAAAATCCTAATATGAGTGTATGGATTTTCATTTTCCATACCATGATATGTGGAGTAGGGTGCGAATAAGGCCTCCTTGCGCTACTTCTTGACGGGAGGAATGATACGAGATGGGGCACTAACTCTAGGAGGGTCAGATGTGATCCCTCATGGTTACAGGCATTTTAGTTCATGGGGGTTCCTGGTTGGCTCTATTGTTCCTCAGGTATGGGATCCATGGTATCAGTTGGTACACTAACTTCACTAGCTAGGTCAAGTTGTGTACTTATCCTATCTGATCTACGTGTGTCTACATCCTTTGTTTTGCACCTTTTCATTAGAGACAAAGAGCAGCAGGCAACACAAAGATTAAAATTAACTAACAACAATAAAACTAACTGAATGAAAAAAGCGGCCCGAATGGCGAAGCGGTCACGATTCTTTAATTGCTAAAAGCGCGGTTCACCAGCGAGTTGCAAGAGGTAAAGGTTGCCTTCACTTGTGATGTGGATCCGAAGTACTCTTGACACCATTTGTAGTTTGGCACCATCCCGACCCGGCGAGCCATTTTGGTCACCGTGCCCACGGTAAGTGAGCTAAAATCAACAAAATTTATATACACCTAAGTTCCTACTGCTACTTAGTAGTCAAACTCACTGCTGATATAGTAGTCTAAAGGTCGAACACGAGGATGGGTTTTCATCCTAAAAATGGTTGCATCAGTGCATGAGGTAAGGCTTTCTATTTGGACTCTTTAGATTGGGTTTGAAAGCGATGGGAATGGTTTGGCGAAAATTGTAAAAGCGAAAGTTAAAGGTGAAAAAAGTTAACTTTGAAGAATTAGGTCGCTTAGCAGGATTAGAGGCGAACAAGTGTCACCGGGTTTATCCTCGCGTTATGACAAATGACCTATAGTCCCTGGCATACTTGGGATCTATATTCTTTAAACCTCACCCATGAAGTAACTCCTATTTGAGTCCAATACAGGTAGCATGTAGTTATGACCCCCTTCTTTGTTTAAAGCCTAACATTTAATATCATCTGGGAAGCTCGTAAAAAAAGACCATCTAAGAATCCTGATCTAAGCTTTATGGAAGTATTAGTTCAAATCAATATATTAAATCTTTATCTTGCCACAATTTGAGAAACCTAACATATAAATATCATTTTAGAGGCTATTAGAATATCCCAAAATCACAGTGCCTCTCCTTGAATATGCCTTTGGATTCTAAAGCATGGAGAGTATTGGCCAAATTAATGACATTCAATGTTATCTGACCATGTTTTGAAGAATATAAGGGCCCATAAATACCCTATAACTTTTGATAGAGGACAACATGCATATGCCCCCTACCAAGTTGGCTTCCTTCCTCTTCAAAGAAAGGAGGCTTAGCCAAGCATCTCTTGAGTTGTCATCCTCAAGAGTGTGTGTTTGGCGGCGAAAGGAGAGAAAGAAGAGAGAGAGAAAGAAATAAAGCAAAACCTAAAATAAAAGACTTTTTTTACAAAAATAAAACTTACAAAAATATCTTCTCCACAGATTGTTGCTCCCCCATCGTTTTTTAGGTTACAAAACAAGAGGGGCTTATATAGGCCTCCTCAAGGTATGAAAATACCAAAACACCTATGAAATTGGCTAAGTTATAGGACAATTAAGTAATACACCAAGTTTGGAGCGGTTTGGCATTAATTACAAAGCATGGCGGGCATCAAATTTCGCTAGAAATGAGGAATTTGTGCGCGCGAGAATCAAACAGTCTGGCAACAAAGAAATTTAAGCTAAGGGTGAGCAATTTATTTTAGCTAGCGAAAATTTCGCTAAACTAGCGAGAATTTTTGTGAAGCGAAATCAATTATTTTTCGCTAAGAGCAGTCTTGCGAAATTTGGAGTGTCTAGCGAAATTTGTGTTTAAACTTAGGTTGAAATTTTAAGCTGGGTTGCGAAATTTTGCAATCCCCCAGCGAAAATTTTCGCAATCCTAGTAGCATTCTGCATTGTTGATCTTCACTCTTGTCTTCAACTGCATCACATTTTCTTCATTTGCCTTGGTTTCTCATTGATTCTTGGGGGTTTGGTTGATGTTTGAGACTTGAATTCTGACTTCATGATTCATCATTTGACTCGAGATTGGACTCTAGTGCGCAAAACCTGCAAAGCGACCAAAAATACTCTCTAAATGGCATAAGTGTTACTAAGATGACTAGGAACACTTCAATTGGTATAAATGACATGATTAATCTGTGAAAAAAAGCACTCAAAACACATCTAATATAGGGTTGAAATTGCACTTTGGGCATTAATCAATGACCTATGTCATCTCCTAACGTGAGAAAAAGGCGGGAGGGGACATGTTGGACAAAACCTAAACGGTCTTTGACACTTCAAGGGTTCTATTTTACATTTTCTTTACTTATTTTATTTTAATCGAACCATCCGACTCCTTGTTTTAGAAAAACCTTAAAAATCCAAATTGAAATTCACCATTTTGAACTCCATTGCAAATCATTTTGTACAAAGGCCCATCCCGAGTTCGACCCTAGACGCTATCTGCGAGTAGCTTTGCTTTCACAGCGTGGGAGGCCTTGATATAAATATCGTTGATTAGGATCACCTGCTATAGTACGAATCCATTGGCCCGCTGTTGCGGGGATGGTGCCTACAAGGTACATTTGACAGGCGTGAAACACTTGTCATCCTCATCCTGAAGTTACGGTGAATTTTCTTTTTATCATTTTCTTGTCGATTTTTTAGTTTGTACATTTCTAGCGAGTGCGTGTTCCGAGTGGGTAAGCTAGAAACTGCGATCTGACATAGATCAAATGGAATACCTGGGAAGCGACATAGTCGGTCTGAGGAAACCTTAGTGCCCATAGGTCCATGAGGTCTGAAACTCTCATGGATGAATGTGCCCTCATGCATGGTGCCTCAACAAGCGTACCATGGAAATTCTTACAAACACAGTTGGAGGAACCACCTAAACCTCATGGGAACGGGAACCTCCACAGTATGCACCTCACCTTCTCCATCTTATGCTTGACTCCTCGGTCACAACCACCACAGTTAATTTCTCAGTTGAGCAAGCAATACTAAACCTTACCAAGCTGGTGGGTGACGTTGTGGAAGAACAGAAGAAATTCAATGCTCAATTGAGTAAAAAAATTCATACTATGAAAACTCTCTAAACAAAAAAATTGATGGACTTCAAAGTGAAATGGAGCATAAATTTGACAACCTGCAGTACTCTATTTCAAGGCTTGCCAATCAACATGTTCATCAAGAGAAAGAGAGTCAAGAGGAAGAATGCCTAAGTGACACCATGGTAGAGGAGCAGTGTCAACAGCAGCTATTATTGGAATCTTCAGACATTGGTGCTGTTGTCTACCCATGGGAGAAGAAGGAAGCCGGTCCCTATTTGCGTGAGAGACGGTGGAAAAAACGAACAATTTACCTGCCCACAACTCGATCCCTCACGCCTTCACCTTACATCCTGATCGAGCACAAAACTCCTGGCGGTGAAACTAATGCCATCCCACCTTTGCTGCCCATACTACAAAACTTTAGGAAGTTAGTGGCCACTGCTCAGACTTTTGCCACTACATCAAAAGAGACCTGACGTTTGCTCATTGCATGGCATAGTGGATGGATTCGAGTCTTTGGTTGATTTGAGCACACAGACTCAGCATTTCTAAGTTCCGCAGTTCGTGACCTCCTCGACTTGAGGAACAGATTTTAGGGGGAGCTCAGTCTCCCCCACTTTTTGTTTTCATTTTATCTTATTTTATTTTATTTTACTTTGAGTTAGTTAATTTGTATTTCTAGATTTTCTCTAATTTTTAGTTAATATTTGTTTTTAGCTTAATTTTCAATTTTCCGTTCTTAACTTTTTCTGTGTTTATTTTGCAGTTTGGGTAAAAATTTTGCAGCAGGAGGTCCAGAAGCTGAAAATTTCGCAACTTGCGAAATTTAGCGAGGTGCGAATTCGCATTCCCTGATAATTCTTCTTATTTTCTCATGCTTGTGCACTATTTTGTCATTTGTGATAAAAATATATATATATATATATATATATATATATATATATATATATATATATATATATATATATATTAAAAAATTGTCTCTCATATATATATATATATATATATATATAAATTGTTTTTATTTATTAAAAAAATTGTTTTCACATGTTTGCGAAAAATTTGCGGCCCTGATTTTGTTTCCATCATAACTTTTTCATTCGAACTCAGTTATGTTTTAGTGCGGGTTGGAAATCATAGAGTCTTAGAATCCAAATGTAGCCAGAAAGAACACTTTTTAATTATTGTAGTATGAATTTTCAAATACTCTAACTGGTCATTTTTTTCCTCTCTTTTCTTCTCCTAACTTGTTTATTTGAAGCCCAAAACGGAGTGAATAAGGTGTTGATGGAAACGTGAAGTCTCTATTCAAAAGAGCACATATCATCCAAGGAGGTAGCACTTCCTTCTCTAACTTTCCAATCGATCCCCATTGCGGACGATGGAACCCATTTTGGTTGGGGGGGAAGTTAGCGAAGGAAGTGGCATGTATTTATGTTTTGTTTTATTTTAAACGAAGCCCATTTTTTTGATGTTCGGTGGCTTGATGGTTGTCCTTTTTGTGAAAATTTACATTATATACCTTGCTTTTCAAAAATTGGACCCATTTGCACCTAATTTTTATTTTTTTGGTGGTTTACTTTAACATAAGTTGGAGAAAATTGAAACTTTGTCTAATCATGTTGATGTTAGAGTGATGCCATACCTAGTTAGTGGATGTTGATTGATCCTGCTGCTTTTGTTTTCTTCACCTTTATTTGCCACACACAGTGCACATTAGTTTTTAACAATGAGGAATTTGAAAAGTACCACTTTGCCCTCTAAGCTTTATAAAACCTACCCTAGTTTAAGATTTGACTACCTTTAATAGGTTAAGGACCCCATGAATGAAGGCCAATGTGTCTTGAAATAAAAGAAGAAAAGAAAAAAGCAAAAAAATAAAGAAGAAAAAGAAAGAAAAAGAAAGAAAATTATGGCTAACTTTGCCTTTAAACCCGAGCACGGTCTGAGGGGTATATGGCGAAAGCTTTTAAAGCTCGGTGCCCTAAGCCAACTGGTTGGGAGCCACTGGAAAGCAGTGCTCGCTACACGGGTGGATGGGTGGAGTTTGCAAGTTGTAGTTCGGAGTTTTAGGAAAATCATTTGGAGTCAGTGGGCACAGAAAAGTTAGTGGTCGAAAGATCATGACTTGGTGCTTACTAAGCCTTAATTGGTTGGGAGGTCATCGGTAGATCCCGTTCATGGACTTTGGTGAGGTTGATTCCTCAGCATTGCACCACCAACACAAAAAGAATTGTGGGATAGGTGGGTCTTGATCTATTTAGGTTGGTTGGTGTCTGAGTGGCGGTGGCTTGGTTGGGGAGGTACGAGTTTAGTAGTTTATTGTTGACCAGTCAGACCAAACATTTAGGTTTTGGTGGAAGTCTTTGGTTGATTCATCGAAGGAGGCTCTTTTGATACTCAATTTTTAATATGGCATTCATTCTCAAGAATGGTTATTGGGCAAGGGTTTGATGATTCTTAAGGGTTAGGCATTACTCATTCACAACCTTTTGAAATATAATTTGATTTGTTTAAGTATGCTCTCTGTTTCTTTCTTTCTTTTCGTGTAGGGACTAGCAATGTGTAGGTTAGGGGGTGTGATTAGTACTCAAAAAGTGCTATTTTGAACCACTGTTTATTTCGAGTTTGAGCACTTTTATGAATCCGTGATAACCGATTGCACATTACGGTCCTTTACCATTCCTCTTGATCGCATTTGGTGGCAAATTTTGTAGTTTTTACGAGCTAATTATGCCAAAATTGTTGAGTCGATCCAAGCACGAAGAATTCAAGTCAAACTTCGGCATTGCGAGATCAGATCGCAAGAAGAAGAAGCGAAAAGTGAACAGCGATGGATCCTTTGTAGAAATGCTTATCTGCGAGCAACATTCATGCATCAAGCGCCATGTTCAATCTTGTTGCCCATTCGCAGCACAGCGTTGTGCCACATTTGCATTTTTTGGTTTCTTCCGGAGTATTATCCACTGTAATAGCTTTTGGTTTGTTTTTGGTAATTTCCCATACAGACACTATATAAGCCTCGATCTGTCTGAACTTTAGTTAATCACTTCACTTTTGGCGTAGGCGGTGGGGCGGCGGTTCGCGTTGCTTCCTCCTTTCTCCATTTTTCTTTCCTTTTCTCTCCCTTTCGGCTGCAAACACTCCTGCGAGCATGACAACTCGAGGAGGATGGTTGGCTGAACCTCTTCACTCCTTGAAGGAAGGCCCACTTTGGGTCACCAGGTTTTGAGGTAGCTGCCAGTTCTCTTGTTTTCGTATGCAGTTATGGGTATTTGCGTTCCTACTTCTCACCTTAGGTTAAAATCTCCTAGGCACACCCTCACTAACGTGTATTTGGCAAGCTTTTTGGTTACAGTGGATGCTTATCACTAGATCCCCTGTTATCCAATTAGTTGTTTCCTATTAGTTATTGTAGGGTAGGTTTTTGAGATATGTTATCACCGTTAGGGACATTTTATGCCAGGTTAAATGCTTTATGTTTCAAGAAGGAGATTTGGGTTTAGGTTTAAAGCCGTGATCAGGTTGAGGAAATGACTATATGTCATCCTCCCACTAGCAACGAGGAAAAACTAGGAGGACATGTTGGTTGCCTTAAAACCCTAAACCGGGTGGCTTTGACACTTCAGGGGTTCTATTTACATTTTCTTTACTTATTTTATTTTTAATCTGAACCATCCAACTCCCCTGTTTTTAGCAAAACCTTAAAAATCCAAATTAAAATTCACAATTTTTGAACTCCATTGCAAATCATTTGTACAAAGAAAACCCATCCACACGAGTTAGACCACTAGAGCGTATGCTAATTAGCTTTGCTACGATAGGAGGAATTTAGGATATAGATATTGTTGATTCGGGATCACTTACTGCATTGGCATGAATCATAGATATATTATATAAGAGACGTTTAAAAGCACCAAGGAGTTTTCAAACAAATTATATATATATATATATATTTGACAATACTTAATATTAAATAATAAAATGTGATTTTTGTAATAAATAGCTTGTGATGAATTTCTCAAGTCGATCTTTATGTATAAATAGGCGTCTCCCTTTCCCCTCATTTTCTCTCATCTTATTATTTTTTAACCCCTTTTCCTCAAGGAAGGAGGGGTGATTTTTTTTATTTTTTTGTCATTCTTGGCTTGAAATCACCCTCTGCATTTCTTTTTTGCATTTTCTTGCTTAATAAAATGGTTATTTCACAAAGATTTAGGTCTTATTTTGTTTTTCGTGTTGTCGTCGTCTAATTGCGGCGTTTGGTTTATCGTCAACTTGTTATGGCGTTGTGCTTTTTATCGTCTTTGTCTGGCGTTTTATTTATATGGGGCGATTCAGACAGGAAAAACATATTCGATGAGTCAAAGATATCAAATTATGGTCACCAATATGTAAATATTCTAGTCACCATATTATCAAATTTATAGGCCTTATGCCAATTATTATCTTGTAGCATAGATCATTTGTTTCATTATTTATGGTTTTAGCATTGATCTATCAGCAAGTTTGAATCAATAAAATTATATTTTCCTTCAAAAAAAAAAAAAAAAAACTAGGCGTCTTCAAAAAGCCTGAAGCCCACGACTCGCTTAAGCTTCAAGGACCTAAGCCGGATTTTTAGAGGCTCGGGTTGCGGTCATTTTGGAAGACAGAGCTGATGACCTACGGGCCCTTATGCAGCCTACGAGAACCCTTATCTTTGGCCCATAGCTTGCTTACATGCCACCTTACATTTTATGTTATTTAAAAAAATATATATTGCTTAACTCTATTTTTAATATATATATATATATATATATATATATATATTTATTTATTTATATATATAAAAAAGTTTGTGTATAAATAAATAATGGTGCCATTTAGTTTCTGCATTAAATTATAAGCGTGTGAGGGAAGGATTAGAATACAAATATTCTTTTAATTATTGGGCTCATTGGTCCAACCTGTCTATGCCAAGTCCCTTGGGTTGGGCCACGAACCTAAAAAATAAGTGAAGGTCAACCCGAGTCTCTAATCAATCAATAGACCCATTGGTCCGAGCAGAGCTGACCACATGCCTCATTTCTCAGGATTGGGCGACTTGACCTAGCTCGTTTGAGATGCTTATGGCACATAGAGAATAAGAAACCAAATAATTTAATTTCATTCTTATTGTCATTAGATATGAATGAATTTGATTATTTTAATTTTTATACTTAGGACACTAGGATATAAAGTTGTAAATACTATTTATTTACATTTCAAAATGAGAATGCAAACAGAAAAAAAATAAATCGATCCTAATATCCATATATTTTCAATAATAATAATAATAATAATATGTTATATACTATTATTCTTATTTAAAAAATAATTAACAGTATTTTATTATGCTAAATAATAAGACATTAAGAATAACAATATTTGCTTTAACAAATAAAAGATGATAAAAAATCACTACTTTAATGATAACATAAAAATAATGTGACACCCCGACCTGGGGGTCCGTTGATAACCCGTCAACCTACGGAATACATGCAGCCATTGAAGTCTCAATGCCACAAAACAAGTGTCTGTCTACCCGAGACTCATACTTAAGTAAAAAAAATGGCCACGTTTGGCCCATAATCCATACTCACCAAAATGCCACCAACTATATTACAATAGTTTTCAAGAGTTAATTACACTCTTAAACAAAAATGTATTGATCATAATGTTTCATACATGTTTTACAAAAATATACAATCAAACCACATGTCGGCTTTCTGTTGGAATAAATGACATTCATTGTCATTTACTCCTTGAGTCAAAGGGCGAGAGTCCGTTTGACGCGGCGTTGGTTTCTACTGATGTTAAAGGTCACCTTTAGCTATAAAGGTGAGACTTCCTTATTCAGAGAAAGAGAGGTTTTTGGTTTGGAGTTTATCAAAGGTGTGGTGTTTGGGTAGTAGCCTCGAACCGAGTTTCGGTTCGCCGGGCGGTGTCTAGGTGTTGAGTCTTGCTTGGCCGTAGTTGTATCTGGGAAGCAGGACGTCGAAGTGACTTCTCTGAGCACCGAGGAGGCCGAGCCGAATGTTTTAAGGAGATCGTGACGCTCACGAGACTCGACATTTTCGTATTAATTGGTTTCCGGGTTTTGTTCTTAAAAATGGACATTGGTTCAGACACCATGGTTCCCACGCATGCGCTCGAGTGGCGGCCCTAACGTAACCTGAAGCACGGTGATGCCTACTACGGTGCTATCTACGTCTCTGGAGAATAGCGGAGAAATTCGAGTGGACTTAATTTCCAAAGGTGGCAGCAAAGATCTTTGTTCTATTTGACCACCTTGAATCACTGCGAGATTCTTGACGGAAGAAGCTCAGAGTTCAAGAAGATGGCGATAATCGAGTCATCAATCGTGGATGCTTGGAAACATTCGACTTTACGTGCGGGAACTCACGTCATGAATGCTTTAATTGATTCTCTATACAATGTGTATACGAGATAAGAAAACGACCCCGAGGAACTATGGGATTCACTAGGCCAGGAAATATAAAGCGAGGATCTTAAGGCGAAAAGTTAGTTGTAGTGGAGTTCTCGATTATAAAATGATAGATTCCAAGGCGTGGTCAGTCCAGAGTCGAGCTAGGTAATCCTCCACCGCAGAGATTCATCTTAGGAATGATGTTGAAGCGAAACTTTTCAAGTGGCAGCTATTATTGGCCTCTTGCTTGGAAAGACTTAGCTACCTCGAGCATAAGAAAGAGGAGATGAGCATCGAAGATCTAGTTATTCGACTTCACATCGAAGAAGACAATAAAGGATCACGAGAAGAAAATGGCAACTACAATCCCAATGAGGCTAAGGCTAACTTTGTGGAACATGGTCGAGGTTCCAAGTTCAAAAGGCGACAACGAAGGGAAAAGGCACTATTTAGGACCAAAAGGGGAGTGTTGAAGCAAAAGTTCATCGAAATGCTTGGCCCGGCGGAAGCAAGGTCACAAATCTTACGATTGCGGACTAGAAGGAAATACAAACTTCGAGGAAGCCAATGTAGTTGGCGACATCTCCAAGGATGCGAAATTGACCTCACGGTGATCTGCGGGGTGAACTTGGTGGGATCAAATCCCGAGGAATGGGTGGATTGACCTTTGGTGCTACCGCCATGTATGTTACGATGGATGATGTTCTCACCTTTGAACGGTGAGGCCCCGGAGAAAAGGTGTTCATGGGAACTTTCTGCCACATCGAATGTCGGGCAAAGCGAGTGGTCTTGAAGATGATACGGGAAAGAGGCGGCTCTATAATGTGTTATATGTACTGAAATCATGAACTTGGTGTACGGTTCTTTCTTGAATAGTCATGGATTTCGGTTGGTGTTTGAAGTCGGATAAATTTGTTCTATCAAAGCCCCCCGGAATGTATGTCGGAAAAGAGGGTATATGGTGGCGGTATGTGGAAGCAATGTAATGGCTATCATTAAGTCGAAATGAATAAAGCTAGTTCTTATATATTCTTGAGTCATCTAATCTATGGCATGAGTAGATTAGGACATGTTAATTATGATACATTAGCGTAAATTAATTAACCCAAAAATCATATACCAACTTTTCAAATTGATCAGAAGCACAAGTGTGAAAACTTGTGTTTGAGCCAAAACTAACCAGGTCATCTTTTCAAAGTATTGAAGACACCTTGAACCTCTTGACTTAATTTATAGTGATATATGTGATTTAGGCTTTCATTACAAACAAGAGTGGTAATAAATATTTTATTACTTTTGTGGATAAGTGCACCAAATGCGTTATGTACTTACTTAAAAGTAGGGTGAGCGATAGAGAAATTTGTTCTACAAGCGAAGTTGAGAATCGACTCAATCGGAAAATTAAGTCTTTGAGAAGTGATCGAGGTGGAGATTATGAATCGCCATTTGTTGACCTTTGTGCTCAACATGGGATTATACATGAAACCCGGCTGTATTCACCACAATCTAATGGAGTGGCTGAAGAGCGGAAAATAGCACTCTAAAAGAAATGATGAATGCAATGCGATAAAGTTACAATTACACCCTGAAAACATGTTAAGGAGAAGCCATTTTATCTGCTAGTGCAGCTAAATAAGGTACCTAAAGAAAGTAGAAAAGACTCATATGAGTTATGGAAAGAGATAAACCATCCTACAAATACTTGCGAGAGTGTGGGGATGTCGAAGCACAAAGTGGCATTTCCTCCACCTAAAAGGTGAGAATAGGACTAAAACTATTGATTGCATCTTCATTGGTTATGCTGCATGTGAGTGTTGCTTATTGATTTCTTGTTTATGAGTCACAATATCCCGGGATATTCACCGAACACGATAATGGAATCGAGGAATGCATCATTCTTTGAGGATGTGTTCCATACGGATCCAAGGAAAAGCCTAGTTCATCAAAGGCAAGTGTTGGAGACTATTCATGAAAATGAGATGAAGATCTTGATGGAGGTAGAACCAGACAGTAAAAAGGGCAGGACTAAATCATGGTCGAGATTTTCGACATACATGCTCGTAGGGGAACCTCAAACCTATAAAGAGGCAGTGAACTCTACGGAGAGTCTCAGCCAATGAAGAGCAATTAAATGTGAAATTGATTCTCTTGCATAACCATACTTGGGAATTAGTAGATCTTCCATCGGGTTGTAAGCCTCTAAGTTCCAAGTGAATTTTTTAAGAGGGGCTTGGAAAGTAGACGGATCAATAGACAAATACAAAGCAAGACTTGTGATCAAAGGCTATAGAGCAAGCGAGGGTCACGGATTATTTTGACACGTATTCTCTGTGTGGCGAGAATAAACCATAGGATGGTGCTTGCAATTGCTGCACTAAAAGATCTTGAGGTACATCAAATGGATGTCAAATGACCTTCTTAAATGGAGATTTGAATGAAGAAATCTACATGGAACTGAGGGGTTTTGCTCAGGGACAAGAAATGAAAATACAGTAGGTGGTGAAATCCTTGTATGGATTAAAACAAGCATAAAACAATGGCATGAAATTTGACAACGTTATGTTGTCACATGGATTCAAAATCAATGAATGTAATGAGAGTGTGTCTATGTCAAAGATGATGAACATGGCTATGTCATTGTAGTATTATCGTAGATGACATGCTGATTGTCGGTAGTGATGATAAGATGATTACATCTACCAAGAACATGTTGAATTCAAGATTTGACATGAAAGACATGGGACTTGCTGAGTATTTGGGAATAAAATCAAAAGAACATCGGATGGACTCGTGCTAGAGTCGGTCACTATGTTGACAATATTCTTAGGAAGTTTGATAGGATAATGGTATAGCCCGGAACAGGTAGATGTAACTCTACACTTTTCCAAGAATAAAGGAGAGTGTTAACAATTAAGCTACAGGGTGATAGGGGAGTCTAATGTAGCAATGAGTTGTATAAGACCAGACATAGCCTATGCAGTTAATAAGCCCAGTAGGTACGAGCAATCTGGTATGCATTGTGAGGAATAATGAGAGTATTAAATACTTGATTCACTCGTGACTATAGATTTACTACCTGAGATATCTTGTGCCAGAGGATACGGTGATGCTAGTGGATATCTAATGTTAAAAGACTCAAAATTCCATGTAGTGGTTATGTCTTTACAACGGGGAGATGCTTGCGGTATCATGGAAATCCTCAAAACAGACGGTTATTGCCATATCCACAATGGAATTTGAGTTTATAGCACTAGACAAATGTGGGAAGAGCAGAATGGCTACGTACTTCCCTACTGAAGGACATTCGAGGTTACTGGCTCCGGTGCCTCAATATGCATACATTGTGACAGTCAATCTGCTATTGGTGACCTTGAAACAGTATATGTGTTGGTCTAGGCATATCAGCCATTGAACACAATACCATTAAACAATAACTCTCAACTAGGGTTATCTACATAGATTTTGTAAAATCTAAGGATAACATTGCGGATCAGCTAACTTGAGTTAAACGAGAGGTGGTTGAAAAAGTCAGTGAAGGAATGGGACTAAAGCGAGTAAAAGTAAGTCGATGAAATGGATACCAAACCTCAGCATTTGGAGATCTGAGATCTAGGTTCGAAAGGCGGCAAATTGTAAAGACTTTGTCCCAATCCTTTGTAGAGGATATTATCGTGTCCCATTCTATGATGAGCGATGATGCTTTCGCTAAGAAGGTTAAGCTATGCTTTTAATGATCTCTAAGCGTTGGCGAAGAGCATGACTCTCTTGGGCTGGAGATCACCTATGTAAGAGTGAAGTGGGGCCGCTTGGAGGGTGAATAGGGCCTGATTCTGTTAAGCTCTTGCGAGAACCGGGGGGCGCATGTCCATGGCGAAATGGAGCGTAAAAGTGAGGCCCAAATATGTTGGAGATTATATTGTGGAATGTCATCGTCTACAATAGCCGAGAATGGTTCAAGGACATCATGTCTATTGTTTAGTTAGTAGAGTAAACATATTTTACAAGGGAAGGTTGAAGGATAACGCCTACCTCTCCTATGCAGGTTTCTTCTGATGAATTTATCACCCTGTCTTTTAGGATAACTGGTCATGAATATGTATTCATGTGGGAATTGTGGAATAAATGACATTCGGTATCATTTACTCCTTGAAGAGTCCAAAGGGCAGGGAGTCCGACGTTTGGCTTGCCAAACGTTGGTTTTTGAATATTGAGGTCCTTTTTGGCTATAAAGGTGAGACTTCCTTGTCGAGAAAAGGGGTTTTTGGTTTTGAGTTTATCAAGGTGTGGTGTTTGGGTAGCCTCAGACACAGTTTCAGTTCGCGGGCTTGGTGTCTAGGTGTTGGTATTGCTTGTCAGTTGTATCTGGAAGCAGGCGTCGGTGACACCTCAGGAGCACCAGGGAGACGACGAATCTGTTTTAAGGAGATCGTGACGCTCACGAGACTCGACATTTTCGTATTAATTGGTTTCCGGGTTTTGTTCTTGTAATGGTCTTTCTCGCAGTCTTTACTTTCTCTCTGTAATCCTTGTAACAGATGTAACACTTTCTTCTCAAAAGCGGCCTCTAGTGAGCGTCGTCTTCCTGAACACTTCCTATACCTGAAAAGGGGATCCCACGACGGGGTGAGAAATGCCCAGTAGTGATAATCTCCTACAAGGGTTTTTCCCCACCTAAGTACTCATGCAATGACAAACACACACATTCAAGTGAATTCGCAGTTCATCTTTCAGTGTCTACATGCCAAATCCATGCCTCGAGTCCTCCACCAGAACTCCGCACATGCTTATACCATGCGAAAATCACATTTTCAAACAAAAATATATTTTTTATTTGTGGGAAACCCTCCGATATAAATACATTGGACAATCCTCCGAGGTGAATTTGTTGGGTAACTCTCCGAAACAACTCATGGGCTATAGGCGTGGTGTTGATTTCCTGACACAATTCTTCAGTTGACTTTTGATAAAATTATTGGACAACCTTTCGAAGTATTTCATGTCATGCACTCACACCTACTATTCTAGGGTTCCCTAGTGCATATTAAATGCAATATGCCAATTCACAACAATTCATGTTAATATATCAAACATGCATATATTAACAAGTTAACATCACAACAACATGTTATTAAGTAGTAGCGTAACCTGAGAAATCGCTCACATGGACGATGAAAATCAGACAATTGACTTGGTCTTGTCGAATCATCACGAACACACAATTAGGACCACAGCGGAGTCTCAAACCTATTTGGTTGTCCAAAAGCAGTCAAAATTTCCAGCCTTGATTCCTACTCAGGGGCGAAGCCCCTGAAACTACGGCCGAGCATAGAGTGGGGATCCATTTCATTGTCTCACCAGAATTTGACGGACCGATCATCGAAAATTCTAGAGAGAAGTGAGAGCTTCTCTCTCTAAAACTCTCTTATTCTTCTATCTTTCTCTCTCTTTCTCTCTTTTTCCCTCCCAGCGTTGGAGAAGATGGGAGTCAACAGTGTCCTCTCACTTTTGATGTCAAGCTCTCATTAGCTCCTTAGATTACACCTTATCCCTTATTCATTTACCATGGATTTTCGCCACGATCACATGTTGCCACATGGTCTCTCATGGGTCCCATTTGAGCTCGTGTTTGAAGTAGATTCTACCTTGTGCGTGGCATCTCTTGAGCCACTTATAATGTGCCAAGTGTCCCGCACCACTCTCGGTGCCTCGAAAAACGTGAAACTAGATTTCGCAAGATGATTTCAACGGTGAAGTCCGTTTTGCCATCCGAGATCTAGAAAAATTCGGATTTTTGACGAAATTATTTTATTTTTAGAAAATTAGTATTTTGAGGTTTTACAAATAAAATAATAATTTTAAGATATTATGTATCTGTAGTAATCCCCAGGGAATAAATGGATTTTTCTTAGATTTTATCAATGAGTACATTAATTTTATATAAAAATAATTATCTACAAAACTAATTTAAAAAATCAATATTCTATCTTTATCTAAATTTTAAATTTAAAAATACATGTTCAAAGAGTCAATAAACTTACGAGAATTAGAAATATTAGAGCTTTTCCTGAACCATTTTCTATTACACCAAGAATATCTTATGCACAAACACCATACATGGGAGAATAGATCTTGATAAACATGGTGAGTTGAAATGTATTTTTGAGAACAAATTGATCAGAGTAAAAAGTTGTGAGACATCTCATGCTTTTGTATAATAAGTAGTACAAGTAGTATGCAGAAATTTTATTTTTAGAAATTAAGAACACTTGATGGAAATATAAGGCTAAAATGTAAATTTTAATATATTATGGATAATTTTCAAGATTAAGGTTGAATTCTCACTAATGAGTGAGATTTCATTCATATTACAATTATTATTATTATTATTATTTTATAATTTAGGTTATCCAAACATAGAAATAGATAAATTAAAAAAAAAAAGAAGATATTGATTCACACTCATAACTTACTTGTACCAAACATAGCCTAATATTTCACAATCCACATATAAATGGCTACAATATAATCATTCCCAATACTACTTCAAGATATTATATAGAGGAAAGCAGGAAGAATTTGTTAGAGATAGATTATGGAGATGGGGAAACTTAAGGTGATTGCAACTATTTGTTTAGTGTTTTTGATGATTGTAGGGCATTCTAATGCGGCTTCCAAATGCTATGAGGATTGCTATGATACTTGTCTCGTCAGAATTCATGATGATCCTTTAAAGTGTCAACGGGATTGCATTGTAAAATGTGGGGAAACTTCTTCGGACACTCTCACTGACTCTTGCGAAGAAAATTGTGCATCAAAATATTGTGACAACCAAAAGCTTGGTATTTTTCTTGCTCATTCTCTCACTTCGGTATATTATGTATTTCCATACATACTTTTATTTCAAAAAGAAAAAAATAATCACAAAACATGTGTAGGAGTATTTTGTTTTAACCGTTTTTCTTTGTTCTTTTTATTTTTTATTTTTTTGTTTTTATTATCTTAGAATTCTAGTATTTGACAAAATTTCAACTCTGGATGATTTTGATTATTATGACAATACTACTCAAGAGGCAAAGATAACCGAGGTAGACAATATAATTCTCAATTTAATTTGTTTTGCTTTATTATTATTTTTATTTTGATATACATAAGTTGGTGGTAGTTCTCTATACAATGGTTTTTTAGTGCTTACGAATAAAAGGATTTAAGACTTTTGAAACCTAGGGAAAGAAAGAAAAGAAAGAAAATATATATATATATATATATATATATATATATATATATATATATATATATATATATATATATATATATATATAGTTAATTAACATTACTTTTTTGTGTAGAAAGTTTGATGTAGCAATGTTTGTTCGAATATCTATATGTTCTTTTAGTTTTGTATCGATATTATATTTTGTGTATCTTATTACTGATTTATTTTTCCACATAATATTTTAACATAAACTAATATTTTTCTCTACTTGAAATAGGTTGGTGACAGACAAGAATTTGATTAAAAGACCTTTTGAATTTTGGAAATTTGACATCTTCATCAATTTTTGCCCTGATTTTGACAAGAATGCATTTCTTGTTTTATTGCAAAAATAACCCATTTCTTAAGAAACAATATAAATACATGAAATAAAAAGGCATTTTTGTCCATAATGGGTTAATTTTCAAGCAAAAATAAGGGAAATGTTAGATTCACAAAGGGTTATTTGATGTCATTTAACCAAATATTTTTTTGAAAATTGTCTTAGAAAACAATTTTTGAAAACACAAAGAACACCATATTGATGCTCTCTAAAAAATTGTTGTTTTAGTGTTCTCCATGTTCAGAACACAAAAAATGGAGGCATGTTTGGTCTCTTGCTTTTTAAAAAAACTATTCTAAGAGCGCTTTTGAAAACAAAGATAATAAATTTATTTTGGTGTTTTATGTTTGTTCTCTGAATTTAATGTTTTTTTTTGTTCTTTCTTATTTTTCAGAACAAGAAAAGGAACTAAACATACTCCATGTTTTCCTTGTTTTTTTAGAAAAAAAATAGTTAACCAAACAAGCACAAACAAATTTTTAGTGTTCTCCGTGTTTTGTCATAACAAAAAAAACTGTTTTTGAAAATATGAACCAAACAACCCCTGAGAATCTAGTTTTATAAAACCCGAACTTTTTATATCTATAAAAAATGGTTAAAACTTTGTTTAATTTTCTATTAAGATGTTATTTTTACCATCCAATTACTACTTTTTGATGATATAGGTACTATCTTTAACTATGCATGGTAAGCATTAATATTAATGGATGAGATATATAATTTTTTTGATAATTAAGCAGTTTATTACAATGTAATAAACTGTTTCCACTGGACCCGAACTTGAGACCCCTCCTTTCCCTAGATGTCTTGATTTTTTAAACTTTGAACGTTCTACCAACTAAGCTAGGCATGTGGGACTTGATAAGATATATAGGAATTACTATTTTGTGATTATTTTTATAACCAATGCATGGAAATACACTCTTTTATTCTTATTTTCTCCAATATTTCATCTAATTATTTTTCGTGTTTCTTTTTTGTTAGGAGTCATAAAACCTGAAAGTTGCGTGGAGGGCTGTTCCTGCCTGGAGTTTTGTTCCAAGATGTGCCACA
This sequence comes from Tetrastigma voinierianum, assembly GCA_016808115.1. Classification (NCBI taxonomy): domain Eukaryota; kingdom Viridiplantae; phylum Streptophyta; class Magnoliopsida; order Vitales; family Vitaceae; genus Tetrastigma; species Tetrastigma voinierianum. The sequence continues at coordinate 176,833 of JAEQBH010001682.1, forward strand.
AGGACATTTTATTCCATTAGTTTCTCACAAGATTCACATCTTTTAGGTGTTGTCTTATCTATTTTGCAAATAAATTTGTGAGAACAAATTACCTTAAATAAATTTGTGGGAAGAAATTACCTTAATGCTACTATATTGTTTGGTTTTAATGAATGATGTTACATGAATCTTCTCATTGTCCTAATCCATGTCAAGAAAAGCAAGCAAAGCAAATAAAGCACACCCCACTTATGATATAAAAACTTGAGTATTATATGTCACTACTTATCCCTCATATTGATAGTTTATCTTATCTATCATAAAAGAAAAATATGTTATTTCATTTATCAAATTTCATATTTTATATAATCAACTAAACATAACATTGATAATTGAATTAATATCAAATAGTACTATTCTCAAGCATGTTTGAAATAATTTAAATTAAATGACTCTTATATTTCATTTCTTTCAAACCTCCATTTGCAATTGGATTGTGTCCAATAACTAAATTCCTGTTTAGAGTAAATTGTGCAATATTCAAAATTCATCGGATTCCTCAATTGAAAGGGCGATTTGATTTAAAAAAAAAACGAATTTTGGAACTTTAGCTCTTCATCAAAATTTGACCTGATTTTGACAAGAACTTCTCGTTTTCTTGCAAAAATAACATATTTTTTTAAAAGATA
>JAEQBH010001682.1:182500-278513 GCA_016808115.1 Tetrastigma voinierianum
TTTTTCTCTCCATTTCTTCTCTTTCGCTCTCTTTTTTTCTTTTCTTTTTTCTTTTTTCCTTTTTTTCCTTTTTGTTGCTCTCCTACAATCTGGTTTCCGTTTTATAGACTTCCTCCATTGGATGACATGCATAGGACAAAGATGGCTTTGCCAGTGTCACACATGCATTTTCCTTTGCATGTCTTATGACACATGGCTTGCCAATCCACTACATGAGTCGGATTTGAAGTGTACTTCTAGAGAATGGAGACATAGAATATTGCATGAACACTCGATAAACCTGGCGGTAACGCCAATTGGTACATAATTGTACCCACCCTCTCGAGTACCTCGAAGGGTCTAATATACCTCAACGATAGCTTTCCTCGCTTGTCGAATCTGACTGTTCCTTTCTTAGGCATCACCTTCAAGAAGATATGATCATCGACCTCAAACCCAGCTGCCACCGATGTCGATGTAGCTCTTTATCGACTGAGCCGTGAGAAGATCGCCAGATCAAGTCCACCTTTCCGAGGTGTCCTTTACCAAACCGACCTATAGCAGATCTTCTCCCACCTCCGTCCAATGCACTGATCGATACGGCTCTCCTATATAAAGGTCATAGGGTGCCATCTGCATACTTGCCTGATAACTATTGCTGAAGGCTAATTCCATTAAGGTAAATGCTCTTCCCAACTACCCTTAAGATCCGTGATGGCGCCCGTAGCATGTCCTCTAATGCCTGATGGTCCCTCTTTGACCGACCGACCATCTCAGATGGGATGAAAAGTGGTGGCTCATCATCAACTCCGTGTGTTCCCATGGCTCTTGAAACTTCCTAAAAATGAGTCGTAAACCTAGGTTCTCGCTCGATACTATAGGACTGCACCCATGCAACCTGATAATTTCATATGTATAATCTGTAGAATTTCTCTAGAGTGAAGGTCATCTGTATGGCTAGAAAGTGTGCCGACTTTATGAGCCGATCCACGATCACCCACACCGCGTCATGCCCTCGCGATGTCCGTGGCAAGTGGGTTACAAAATCCATTGTGACGTGCTCCCATTTCCACTATGTTACCTCTAATGGCTGGAGTAACCCTACTAGCCTCTAGTGTTCATCTTTTACCTGTTGACACGTGAGACACCGACAAACAAAATCCCCAACTTGCTACTTCATTCCACTCCAGTAATATTAGCGACGAAGATCGTGGTACATATTTGTGCCACCTGGATGTACAACAAAACAAGAGCAATGAAACTCCTAGAGGATCTCCACTCTCAAATCTGCCAATTAGGGAACCATAATTATGCCCCTATATCGAAGACTACCATCCATGTGAATGACCCAGCCTTCGTCACCAGTACCTGACTGCACCCGATCCCTGATGGACGCTATCTCTATGTCTTGTTCCTGGGACTCAATCACTCTGCTTAGTAAGGAAGGCGTAGCCACCAAACTCCCCAAAATACCTTGAGTTTGATCTTTGTAGTGTAGTCCACACTGTCCCACAACCTCGAGCATCCGCCACTCCCGGGAAGCTATACTAGCCAATACGCCCTATGACTTCTAGCTGAGCACATCAACCACCACATTTACCTTACCGGAATGGTAATGCATAGTGAACTCATAATCCTCCAAATACTCCATCCACCTGTGTTGCCTCATATTGAGGTCCCGCTAGGTAAAGATGTATTTAAAACTTTTGTGGTCCGAAAACACCTCGAACTGCTCATCATACAGGTAGTGGCACCAAATATTTAAGGCAAAGACAATGGCTGCCAATTCCATATCATGTGTGGGGTAACTTCGCTCATGATTCTTTAACTGCCAAGAACCATAAGCCACAACCCTCCCGGAATGCATCAAAACACATCCTAGAGGCATCACAATATACTGTGTACCTTTATCCCCTCTTTAGGACTATCAATATAGGAGCTGAGGTAAGCCTCATTTTCAATTCCTGGAATGCCCTCTCACACAAGTCATTCCACTCAAACTTAACCTCCTTCCGAGTCAATTTCGCTTAAGTAGGCATAGCTTTGACCGAGAGAAGTCCCCAATGAACCTCCCAGAACACCCCGCAATCCCATGAAACTGCCAGATCTCGAAGACTGACTGGTCTCTCCCAACTCATAATCGCTTCACCTTCTGCCCATTAAGACACCCGAAGCCAATACCATTGACCCAAGAATCTTACCTTAGTAAGCCAAAAATTCACATTTCTTGAATTTGGCATACAACCGATGGTTTCTTAAAGCATGGTGGAGAACAATCCTCAAATGATCTCATGCTCCTCCTCTAACTTGGAGTAGATCAAAATGTCGTCCACAAAGACCACAACAAACTAATCTAGGTAGGGCTAAAAGACCCTATGCATGAGATCCATGAATGCCGCTGGAGCATTCGTCAACCCGAATGGAATTATTGTGAACTTGAAATGCTCGTATCTCGTTCTAAACACCGTCTTAGGGATATCTGCCTCCCTAACCCTCAACTGATGATAACTTTGCGGCAGCTTATCTGAGAGACCAAGGCTTCTGAAGGATCAAACAAATCATCGGACCGCAGTGGATGACGCATTCTGATTCAATCTATTAATCGTTGGTATCAACGCACACGCGGGTGGTTCTGAACCCTATTAAGTAAAACAGTGACTGCGAGTGTCCAACGCAGAAACACCAATCCTATAAACCCCTCATCCGCACTTTGCAATTGGACTTTGAGTTTCAGACCCCAAGAAGCACCATTCTGCGTCAGATCATAAATGCCACGTGATCGTGGTGTAACTCGATACAGAAATTTACATCCCTGTGCGGAGGCAATCTCGAGAATTCCTTTGGAAAAACATCCTTATACTCACAAACTACCCAAGGTAGACCAACTCCTGCCTCGCCTCGTCCTCCAGGGTAAGGTTTGCCAACCAACCTTGCAACCATTCGCGGCCACCTTAGAATCGTGATAATGGGCTCGGGGGCATAAAGACGTGCTTATCTCCTCGAACATAACATAAACATCATTTGGTGTGTAGATAGTAACCCTCCTACGATCACAATCAATGACGACTCGGTGTGCCATCACCAATCCATCCCAAGGATAACATCAAACCCCGACATGTCCATGACCCAAAGGTCTATAGTAAGCAGCATCCTTGAGATCTCAAACTCATAATCTCGACATATTAGACCAATACTCACCCTAGTCCCTAGGGGAGAATTCACATACAATGGATTTTCTAAGGTTTCAACCTCTAAGCCTAAATCTTTCACACAAGATGCGGCAACAAAAGAATGAGATGCACCAGAATCAAATAACACTCTTACCTATAGGCGAATATCCTGAAAAATCGACTGATCTGCAAGGTCAGCCTGAGGTGTAATGGCGTAGACATGCCCCCGAGTCCCTGAAGTCCCGGCCAGGAGCCCCCGGCCTCGACCGGATCTCACCTTCTCGTCTTCCCTGGCCATCCCGCCCGACCGCAAAGTAGTAGGCCTCGATTGATAATTGCCTCTTAGCCACCTATAGGTGCAATGGAACAACCGCCCGGTACGTCCCATCAGATGACTGCACCGAGGTGTCCTATAACTCCTCGGGACCCTACCTCGAGGACAACCCCGTACCATGTCCAGCCGATGTAATGGAAACATGTCCCCTCGGGCCTCTATCCGCTTGGAGCCTCGCGTTCCTACTTGGGATGATTCGACTGCCTGGGTCCCATAATGCGACCCCGTCCCCCGAAACTACTACGAAGTAGGAGTCCTCTGCTTCTTCCTTGAGCTAGAAAAAGAAGGTTAGCTCTCCTTCCTCTTATTCTTAACACCCGCATCTCAGATGTTCCATGCATTATCCACTTCCCTCTCAATGGCCATAGTTGTCCTGATCGTCAAGTCCATATCTTGTAGGAGAAGTCCCACAATTTTACCCCGGATGGATAGTTTCAGTCCATCCTCAAACTTTCTCACCTTGGCCATGTCCGTGGCTACATAGTCACTCGTAACTAAACGGGCTAATCTAAGAACTTAGCCACATATTCAAGAATCACATCGTTCTACCCAATTTCGTGAACTCCCGAGCTTTTTAGATGCCGAGCAAACACTGAAAATCCACTCATGAAGAGCCTCTAACTTTTCCCATGTTATCGTCTCTAAGTCCCGAGGCTTTAAATCTTAATCCCACCATATTTAGGATTCACCCTCTAACTAAAACACTGCTAGCTTTATCTTGGTGGCATTGAAGATGATCTCCATAGCCTCCAATATCTTTTCCACTTGCCGGAATCAATGATCAGCTATCATTGGATCCCCTCCTCCCTTGAAGGTCAGAGGATGATGTTCCCTGAACCTTTGGAGGTTACTTAGCCCCTCCTTGGCCCGCCATTGCAGCACAAAAATGCAGTAGCCACACTACTTAATAAGAGAGCTACCGCAAAGACCAATAGCCTCCATGAAGGCTTGTTGGTCAAAGGCCGGTGGTAGTAGGTTGTTGCTCCACCCACACTCAGCGTCCCCTTCCTTGACTTGCCATCTACATGTGTCAAATAGCAATTGAGATTCATTTTTCTAGTCTAACTAGTAGTGCATATGACTTTCCATCTTGAACTATTCCGTTTATTCATTTTCTGAACCCCTAAGGTTATGTTCTCTAACCCTACAATCATGTAGCATATTGAGTACAAAACATGAAATGCACCATAAATGCAGTGATCTAACCCCATGCCCGCCAAGCCCTAGATGTTCTTATACCTAAGCTCTGATACCAAGTTATGACACCTAAAATTCCGAGCGGCCCCACACAACCAACTCGGAAGTGGAAGTCATCGGTGGATACAGATATCCCGGGTACCCACTGCCTAATCCCATTAATTAGGATCCATTCATCGAGTTCTAGGTAATCACATACCTACGCCCTAACATCATGCTGTGAAGAGAGGGTTAGAATTACCTGTGAATATCGTGTGTCTCGATACCACACTGTCCAATCCCATTCACCGTGATTCGTTTAGCCACATTCAATAAACTTTTTATGTTATTTTCAAAACATATTACTATGAGTTTAATTACAAACTCCATTACAAACACAAGCAAATGCCAAAACTAGTTCTTTCCAAAGTTTTACAAAAAGAACTATACTAGCCACAGGTTGACTTTCTTCAACCTCTCGGCCTCGAATGAGAGCCGTCTACTAGTGTATACCTTGCACCTAAAATGTTTTCCCATAAAGGGTGAGCCAGAGCAAGTTGTGACACCCCAAAAACCCGAGGGTCCGTTGACTAACCGTCAACCCGCGGAAATATCTATGGATAACGTATATCCTAGTACCCACGCTGTCCAATCCCATTAATTGGGATCCATTCATTGAGTCCTAGGTAATCATATACCTATGCCTTGACATCATGCTATGGTGTCGAGGGTCGACTACCTGTGGATATCGCGCGCTCCCGATACCAATAATCGCTTAATTCCATTCACCGAGATTTTTAGCCACATTCAATAAAATTTTTATGTTATTTTCAAAACATATTACCATGAGTTTAATTACAAACTCGACATATTAATATGATATGCCAAACTAGTTATTTCCAAAGTTTTATAAAAAGAACTATACCAGTCACATGTCGACTTTCTTCAAACTTTTGGCCTCAAATGAGTGCCGGGCCCATCGTTGTATACCCCGTGACTAAATGTTTTCCCATAAAGGTGAGCCATGCCCAAGAGACTTACAGAGGCTATTACTCCCTAAATGCACATGCAATGTTCACTCTTGGACACATTCAAGCACACACACACACACACACACACACACATATATATATATATATATATATATATATATATATATATATATATATATGGTATATATATATATATATATATCAACATTCCAATAGAATGATGCAATTCTGATGGAAAACTACATGTCATGCCATGAAATGAAATGAGACTCACCTAATGCATGAAAAATCTGAGTCATCATAGACTCCCATCACACAATGCGTAACCAATGTGTGATAACATCTATCGTCGATGAATTTCATCCAATGATCACTTTGAAACAAAATCAAGTTTTTAGAAATCAAAACTTATTGGATGTTTCACTTCCAATGATCATTTTATTAACAAAACATGTGTATTTTAGGTAGGCGAATTTTTGGGGTCTCACCACAGGCTTCACACTCCTTCCTACACTTTCACGAGATTTCACCATTGGACACATATGTATAACCAAAAATATCGGAGCTTTCACCTCGAGGGGGTATCTATCCCCGTCCTACTACCAGACACAAGTTTTCATGCTTTGCAAACAGTGGAACTCCACTGAACTTTGTTTAATGGAACTCAGCCCACTCATCAACCACCAAGGATGGTGTTTGATGGCATCAAGCACTTACACCCATGAATGCGATGTCTCAGTGCATATGCAATGCATTATGCCACTACATATCAATTCCACGCTCCATGTGATGAATGCCATATGGACAATAAATCATGTATCATGGATAATGTAAAAAGCATATAATTTCCAAACATTTCATCCAATTGCCAACATATTAAAACATATATATTAGCAAGAACAATTAAACACGTTATCACAAAATCAAGCAATAACACCTTAAAACAATCCACAATTTCAGACCTCACAAGTCGGTCATAACAAACTACCAAAACAGGCACAATTAGTCCCAAACAATGGTGAACCAAATTCCGACCGTGCCACCAACCACTGTCACGCACCACCAAAACAAATTACAGAAGCTAGCATGAAATATGCACCGAAATCAGTCCAAAAATCCTGACACAACAAATAAACAGCCCAACTGTGGCAATCCTGAAAAATGGACTATAACTTAGGTTGTAGAGGTCTAATTTGGGTGATTCAAAAACCTACATCAAGTTCACTGATGCGACTACAATTTACATGAAGGACCCGAGTCCGAAGTCCCTCGGTTTCCCAACTAAAAATCAATCCTAAAATCTGGCCAATGTACAGGATTAAAATAGGGCAGCATTCCCATATTTCGAAATTCGGCCAAACAGCCCCTTAGGGCAAAGACACAACCCCACAGCCCTTATGGTGGAAAATAAACTAAAGAAGGAAGAATCCCTACCTCTTGGAGTGTAGCCCTCATCGAATTTACGGACTTTACTTCTTGGTCCGACGAGTTTTGACCGTCAGAAAGCCGATTTTTGAATGTAGGAATGTCGAATTCCTTTTTCCCCTTTTTCTGTCTCCCTTTCTTCTCTTTCTCTCTCTCTCTTTTTTTTCCCTTTCCTTTTTGTTGCTCTCCTCCTCTACGAACTGGTTTCCATCCCATTTTATAGACTTCTACATTGACATGCATGTGGACACATGGTAAGCCATGTGTCACACATGCATTTGCCTATGCCATGCATCACACATGCATTTTCCTTTGCAAGGCCACACAAGGGCCTTTGCATGCCTTAGACATAGCTTTCCATGTGTCACTTCCCGACACCCGTTACCTCGAAAAACATGAAATTATCATTCAAATTGAAACAAATTGCCTGGTAACTAGATTTCGCGAGACGAATTCAATGGTGAGGTCCGTTTTTTCATCCGAGATCTAGAAAAATTCTAGGTTTTCAACATGTATTGTAGTGGCAAGTTCATTGTGTTTTTTTTTTTTTTTTGGAAAAGTTCAAATTTACTTGGGTTTTATAATTGTTCATTGGCATAAAGGGTGGTCGGCAAGGCTAGTATAGGGTCGACATAAAGGGTATTCACGGGAGTATGTAGTATTCAGATGGGATTAGACTAATCATTACTCAATGTAGTTTGCTTCTTTCACTAAAATATCTTATACAAAGGTTTGTGAGGCTAAAGCAGGAGGCAATATAGGCGTCATCACTTGCTTCTCTCATTCCGATTACGGATTCCTTTGTAGTTCAAACCATCTTGCACAATACAAGAATGTAGAATCTTATGTCTCTTTACCTCCTATATTTATTTTCATTTTGTGAAAATCATTTTCGTAGTTGTCTTATATGACATTTTGGTTAGACAGTTATAAATTCTTGCTATCTGTTGGAATATGTCTCAAATTCCTAATTAGTATTAATTCCTATTTGTAAGGAATATTTTATAGGATAATTCTTAAGTCATTATATTATTGTAATATTAGGTTTCCTTATAGAATAAGGAAAGTAGTTAAAAAGATCACTATAAATATTCTGGGTCATGAGGGGAAAAAGATATGATGGGAGAGAGATGAGCTTGTAAAGGCTACAAAGGGTATGTAGATTTGTGAGGAAGAAAAGGATACCTGGTGGAGCGAGGGATTTCACGGTTTAGGATATGGATATTATGAACGGGGAAACATGGATGTTTTGGGAACCCAATTGTATGTTGTTCTACCTCTATAATATTTTATATCGTATAGTGGAAAGATTCCGTGGATGTAGGCATGGTTAGCCGAATCACGTTAAAACCTCATGCATCTTTGTGTGAGTTATTCTTTATCTTTTTATTCTTGAATTATTATCATCTACATTAAAGCTTCCGTTGACACAACACTATCCTATTTCAAAGTATTCCATGCGTATGGATTTCTTTATCATTTTTTGAATACGTACTTTCATATACAATGAATAGATAATGAAAACCAATAAACAATGAAAAAATAATGAAAACCAATCATGATAACGTATATATGCTTTTTCCAAAAAGGTGTAACCATGTATGATGCAGCGTGTAACGTGCGAAGATCGTCCAATGAAAAATTGATGAGTGTCCAAAACACTCATATCATACCTGCATCTTTACTTTGTTTTCGTTCTATTTTATATATTATCATGCATTATTGCCCTATATGATTTTGGTCTTTGTATTTCAGGTGAATATGGTAGAAGCTGAAAAGTTTTGTGGAGATACGAGAAGAGGGCGAAGACCCAACACCAACCGCGACGCTTTGGTCAACAAAATTCAAAGCCAAAGAGTTGTGCCTCAACGCTGGAGACGCTATGGCACGACACTGCGGCATCACAACATGCTTCCACATTCCCGATCATAATTATAAAAAGCACTGAGATCCAATTTTCGAGGTACTAAAACTAAGAGAGCGGAATGATTTGAAGCAGGAGCGACCCGAGAGATTGTGAAAACTCGTGTCTTTGTATTTCTCTTCTCGAACTACCAATGATTTATAGAACTATGCTTGTAATAACTTTCATTATGTTCTAGATTTATTTCTAGTTTTATAACTTACCACAGCTTGTATGGATTAGGGTTTAATTCTATTTTTTCACTCTTATTCATGAATTATATCGATTTGTTTGTGTATGTGATTTATTTTCATGGTAAATGTATGGCTAACATTGACATTGATCTCATAGGTATCCGAGATCGAGATAAGGAATCCTGTGGATATGAGTAGAGCGACACTCTGGTCAATCTAAGTATCAGAGATATCCCTTGCCCGAGTGTGGCGATTAGAGTTTGAGCATTTAAGCGCTTCAGAGTCCAGGGTCGGGCCTGAGATGCGCCTAACCCTACTGGCGAGATAGGCGGATATACCTCGAGAGAGGATATCTTGTAGGCATGATCACCTCGTCAACGAGAATTCATTAATATACTGAATGAATAATTCCTCTAGATAAAAATCCATCAAATGTGGCAGGGGGAGGCAAAACCCTAGTTTTCATAAAATTAATTTTTACAAGTTATTTAGATTTAGTTTTAGTTATCTACATTAAATAGAAATTCATTAAAAGTTTAAGTCCAGATAATATCGTAGAGCCAATTTCCAAGATTCAACACACTCTCCCGTGATCGATATCCCGCATTTCCTTAAGTACATTGTATTTACTGATACTGATGCGTGCACTTACGCACAGGCACTTTACCCACTATACAATTTATACATCACACTTCTCGCAAGTATCGCTTTTGCAGTGTGCTGCCGGGGAGAAGTTTCGTGTTGATATTGACAATAGTGCAATTAGATATTACTTTGGAATTTTTTTTATTTTCATTTCATTTTGTTTATACAAGTGCTTGTAATTTGGTCTTTGCGTTTGTGCGTGTGATTACAGTGAAGGTTATTGTGAGTGTATGTGAAGACGGCGTCAAGTTGAACTACTTCCGTTAGATCCTGAACCAGAAAGAACCTTACACTGATTATGTAGAGAAAAAAAAGAAGCACATCAAAGAGATCTAGCAACCATGCAGAACAATGACGAGCAAGATCAGGGCCAACAACAAAACGAGCCGCAAGGGGGTCACAATGGGAATAATGGTAGGAATTATGCGCCCAAGTCGTTTATACAAACTAGATGATCCGCTTATAAAGGTTAAAAGAGTTTGCCTTGCACGCCACTTTGTTCACCGCTTATCCAGAAGACCACCTATTCGTGCAAACAACTTCGAAATAAGATAGTAACTCAGAGATGCTTTAACATTCCGTCTCCACCTGACCGCCAAGTGAGAATCCAAACATGCATCTAACAAAAACTCATCAAAGTATATACGATCAAGTATAATGGGGTGATAGAAGCGCCAGACTGAGATTGTTTCACCACCAGGTGATAGAGCTAAACACCTACCGACGCGGCTAACCACCGGATTCCATTACCTCATGGAACGACTTGGTGCAAAAGTTCCTGACAGAGTTCTTCCCTCATTCGAAGATTGCACAACTAGTGCAAGAGATCAATATTTTTAGACAAATGGAGGGAGAGAACTTAGCTGAAGCATGAGAGAGATTTCATGAATTGTTAAGGAGGTGTCCACACCACAGGCTGACCAGATGGATGCAAGTCCACACTTTTTATAACGGTTTGAGGGATGCGACCAGAATAGTTATAGATGCCTCAACAGGGGATGCACTAATGAAGAAAACTACGACTAAGCATAAGGAACTCGGGAGTGATACAAAGCATTAATAAATAATCAAGGCCTGGTGGATAGGATTACATCGAAAGGTCGTGGGAGGCGCAGATAATGAGGTCCTCAACAATTTGGTTAATCATACGCACAACTCACTAAACAACCTTCACTAAACAACAAGGTAATCAGAATGCCATTCAGAGCGTTCTGATGGAGTTATGTAAATTTCAGGGGAGGACAAAGACAAAGAGTGCGTAATGTCATTCGGGACAACAAACAGTAGAGCATGCCTAGTATGTGTCGAGGTTTAATCAGCCACAACAGTAGGGTCAGTATGGGAGCAACAATTATCAGCATCAGAATAAGGGCCAAGGGTAGTGTAATAACTAGGGCAACCAGAATTATGGATGGAGGAACAATCTGAACAACATGCCACCACCCTGAGTGAGCGAACCGCCATCAGAGAAAAAAGTGGACTTGGAACAAGCCCTTGCTTAAATGCTTACTTCCCATACCGCCTTTATAAATGAGACAAAGGCGAATATGCAGAACCAAGCCACCCAATTGAATAATCAGGTAGCATAATTGAGAAACTTTGAGGTGCAAATAGGGCAAATGGCTAATATATTGACTGAGAGGTAGCAAGGTTCCTTACCAAGCAATTTAGAGAAAAACCCGAGAGGTAAAGGTAAGGAACATGTTAAGGCTATCACGTTAAGAAGTGGTAGAGAAAGGCCAAGCACGGGCAAACCACCCAGTAGTAAGAGAAGAGAACCGAGGTAGTGGACTAATTCAAATTCCCGTAAGATCATATGTGAGCAAGACTAAGAGGAGAAGCCAAAATGAGTAGAGTCAATTTAGAGAGCATGAGATCAGGTGCCATGCCATGCTTGAACCTCAGTGAACTAGTACTATCCCCAACATTTGAGGAAGAATAAACTGGATAAGCAGTTTACCAAATTCATGGAAGTGTTTAAGAAACTGCACATCAACATTCCATTCATAGATGCATTATAACAGATGCCCAACTATGTCAAATTCATGAAATATATATCATCTGGCAGCATATGTCATTTAATTTGAGACAGTGAATCTTATTGAGGAGTGCAGTGCTATACTTTAGAGGAAATTGCCACAGGTGCTGAAGGGATCCAAAGGTTTCACAATCCCCTATAAAGATAGGGAACTCCAATCTTCGAGAGCCCATGTGATCAGGTACAACAATAATAGTGGTATTCTGGATCTCAAGAGATTAACCTTATGCCTTTATTCATTTTCAAACGGCTAGGGTTAGATGAAGCTAGACTCACATACCACCTCACAACAAGTGTGATAGATCATTGAAACATCCTTAGGAGTGATAAAGATGCTAGTAAAGGTAGACAAGTTTATCTCCTAGCTGGATTTCATAGTGTTAGATACGGAGGAAGACAAAGAGATACTCATCATAATGCAAGGTACTTACTCTAGCAAATGGTAGGGCTATGATTGATGTGCAGAAGGGAGAACTGAAACTAAGAGTGCAGGATGATGAGGTCAGATGTATTGAATGCGCGTGAGGCATCTGAAATGAGATCGATGTACGCTTTATCATAGAGGCGCAGGCTATAAGGCCTAGCTAGAGTGGTTCGACCGACCCTTCGAGGCCAGCCTTGGTGCGTAATGCCAAGGAGGAATTAAGGAAGAGGTTGAAGAGTATGTGAAGTGGATGGACCTTCCCAAACGAACAGAGGAAGTATTATGGCTCATCGGGAGAGAACACTCCGCACTTTAGTGCCTTCTGCTGAGCGACCACCATAGTCGAGCAAAAGTCTACTCCCTACCACTCTACAGAGGCTACCTAAGGGAATCCTCAACCCTACCAGTTATCATATCAGCATCCCTGACACCAGAGGAAGAAGAGAAGCTTTTGAGAGTGCTTCGAGATCATAAGGATGATATCAGGTGGTTTCTAGCTGATTTGAAAGGGATCCGCCCCTCCATGTGTATGCACCGGATCCTATTAGAGGATGGGCACAAACCTTCAGTGGAGGCTTAGAGGAGACTCAACCCAACAATGAAGGAAGTGGTAAGGAAAGAGGTGTTGAAGTGGTTAGATGCGGGGGTGATCTACCCCATCTCGATAGTTCGTGTAAGCCCAGACAGGTCACCCCAAAAAGGGAGGGACCACAGTGATAAGGACTGAGAATAACGCATTTCTACCTTCTCGAACAGTTACATGGTAGAGAATTTGCATAGACTACCTGAAATTAAATAAGGTAACTAGAAAAGATCATTTCCCACTTCCGTTCCTAGATCAGATGCTAGACCTGCTGGCAGGGCATGAGTATTATTGTTTCTGAGACGGGTATTTAGGTTATAATTAGATCACTATATCACCAGAGAACCAAGAGAAAACAACATTTACGCACCGCATGGTAATGCTTTTCTTAAAGGAATGTCTCTTTGGGCTATGTAACGACCGGGCACGCTTCTGTTGCATGATGGCCATACTCTCAGACATGGTCGAGAGAACAATTGAGGTGTTCATGGATGATTTCGTGCTAGGAAATTGACATTGCCCTGGAGAACCCGAGAGATGTGCACCGATAAGATGCAAGGTAAAACCAACTAGCCGACTGGGAAAAGTGTCATCATGGTGAAGGAAGGCATTGTGTATCGGGGCACCGGATTCCTAAAGAGGAATCGAGGTAGATAAAGCCAAAATTGGAAACAATGGGAGAGTTATCGCCTCATCTTCAATGAAAGGAATAAGGAGTCATGAATACACAAGATTCTACTGTGAGGATTCATAAAGGATTTCTCCAAAATAATTTAAGCCTCGCAAATTTGCTTGTTCAAGGAGCGTCCTTTGAGTTTGATGATTAGTGTCTGAAAGCGTTCTTGTTTCTCAAAGAGAAATTGGTCTCAGCACCTATTGTAGTATCACGGGACTGGAATCTTCCTTTTGAGCTAATGTGTGATGCGAAATAATTACGCGAATAGAGGTAGTACTAGGGCGAAAAGGGGAAAGAACTTTTCAAGTTATATATTATGCGAGCCGGACGTTGAATGATGCACAACTCAACTATGCAACAACCTAAAATAACTTCCGCAATAGTGTTTGGCGTTTGATTAAAAGTCTCAACGGGGGATTGACAGAACAGGGTAATGGGGCAATAATCAATTATCTGGGCCTATAAAGTACTCGATGATTAAGAATGACGAAACCAAGACTGATATGTGGGTGTTAATACTCCGCAAGAGTCCCAATTCAGAAATTAAAGATAAGAAAGGGATTGAAAATTCAATAGCTCACCATCTTTCATGATCGAAGGGCGAGTAAAGAAATCTAAACTCAACTATGATTGGTCAACAATTTCGAAATTGAAGACAAAGATCTAGTACCTTGGTTTGCGGATTTTGTGAATTACTTGGTGGCCAGAGTGGTCCCACCAGAATTTAGTTATTAGAAGAAGAAGAGATTTTTCGCACAATTGAAGCACTACTACTGGGAGGAGCCCATCCTATACAAGCATTGTGCCGATCAGGTGATAAGGAGATGTGTCCTAGAGGAGGAAATGGAAAGTATCCTAAATCATTGCCACACACTAGCATGTGGGGGGCACTTTAGGGGAAATAGGATTGATTCGTGCCACAGTAGGCTGAGCTAAAATCAACAATATTTATATACTCTGAAAGCCCTGGCTAACTCCGCCGAGTCAAGCTACCGCAAAGATAAAGGGTTCAGTGGCTCTAACACGGATGGGTTTTCTTCATAAAAATGGCTCTGCATTAGGCATGAAGGTAAGGCTCTATTTGACTTTTTTGAATTCATTCAAAAATGTGGGGAATGGTTTGAAAAAATGAGAAATTGTAAAAACCGAAAGTTAAAATCGGAAATTAACAATGAAGAAATTTACTTTGAAGATTTAGGTCACTAACTTAAGTGTTGGGGTGGCAAACACATGTCCTTAGGTTTTATCCTCCTATGTGAGTCAACACAGGTGATGTAGTTATGGCCCCTTTTATTAAAACCTAACATTCTTTATCATTTTTAGAGGCTCAGAAGATCTAAAGAATCACAAAGGCACTTCACCCGAGAGCACGAACCCTAAAGTATTGAAGAGTATTGACTTGTGGCTTAGAAGACCATCTAAAGAATCGCTGCACAGACTTCACCTGAGCACTCGAACCCTAAAGCATGGAGAGACACAAAAACAATAAAAGCAAATGTTATTTAACCCTAATTAAGAACCCTAACATGTGAATATTACCTCATAGGCAAGTAAGGACCATCTAAAGAGCCACAGCGACTACACTAAGACCGATCTAAAGTACGGAGAGTACGCCAAGACAATAACATCCTATGTTATGCAAATCAGTTTTGAAGATATGGGCTATAAATACACTACCCATGAACTTTTAGTACATGAGGACAACATGCTTAACCCACTGCTGCTAAGCTAGCTTCCCTTCCTTCAGCTGGGCGAGGCTTAGCCAAGCATCTCGAATCACATTCAAGAGGTGTGCCTGGGTACCGGGAAAGTGAAAGAAAGAAGAGAGAAAGAAGAGAGAGAAGAGAAAATAAAAGCAAACTTAAAATAAAACAAACTTTATTTATGTAAAAGCAGTAAATGAAAACTGCCAAAATCACCAAAACTGTCTTTCTCTCCTCTCCTCCTCTCCTTATTGATGCATAAGGTGATTTTATAGACCCCCTAAGGCATAAAATACCAAAACCCTAATAACCGTTTGCTATATATTAGAGAGTAATTCACCAAGCTTCAGGGGCTACGGTTGTATTAATTACAAAGCATGAATTTAGGCCCGCAAATTTCATATGCGGACTCTCGCTAATTAGCGACCTGGGCGGTGGTTATTAAACTAAGAAGCGCGTAATTTCATAAGGCTGCGACCGCTAGTTAGCCACCGCCAAGCAGCGAATTAAAGGAGTAGCTTAATTTCGCAATCGCGACAAAGGTGGCCTAGCCGAATTTTCGTGAATAAGTGCAGCGAGATTGCTTAACCTGGCTTATAACGCTTATGCACCCTGCAAGGGTTGCGAATTGTTGCCAACAAAGCTGCGAATTGCCTGCTTTGTCAAGCTCAGATTCCTCCTCACATGTCTTCAACTGCATCTCATTTTCTTTCACTTTGCCTTGTTTTTCCATTGATTCGGGGCTTGTTTGATGGTAATGAGACTAAAATTCCAACTCATGATCGATCATTTGCATTGAGGTTGAAGTTCAAATGTGTATAAAAGTCTACAAAACAACCAAAAACACCTCAAATTGGCATAAGTGTTACTAAGATGACATGAACACTTTTAATCGATAAATGACATGATTAATGATCAAAAAGCACTCAAAACCTATCTAATATAGGGTTCAAAATTGCACTTTTTGAGCACTAATCACACCCCCCAACCGAAACGTTGCTAGTCCCTTAGCAATGCAAACAAGAATTAGATGCATGTGGTGATTTTCAAAAGGTTGTGTTGCAAAAGGTTATTGTACTTATATATAAACCTCAACATTATTTTAAATCAACAATTGAAATCAACATTTGAAAACCTATATACAAGAATAAAATCCATAAAAGGACAATTTTTAGAACAACACTGTTTCCATGATTTTCAACTTGGATTTCCACCTAAGTCTAATGGTTCTTTGAACCAGATATTTTCAATAAACCGCAAATTTGTTTCCCCCAATCCCAAGATCGACATGGCCTTGGGTTATTAACAACCTGTATTAGGCTAGTTACACTTTGCTTTCTTTATTCATTCTGGCACCGAGTGCAATGCTAAAACCGACTTCACCAAAGTCCATGTAATCTGGGTCCACCGACATGACTCAACTAATGGCGTTTAAAGCATCAAGCCAAAAGGATCAATGACTACTTAACTCTAAAGGCTTCACTCTGGACCCGAATGACTTCGAAAATTGGGCATCCACAAGTCATTAAACTTCACCTATCCACCCATAATTTAACACTTAATTATGGCTCCTACCAATTAAGGCTTAGGGCATCAGTTTCAAAGGTTCGCCATACACCCCGCGATGTTGTCGGTTTCAAAGCAAAAAAATTCACGACTTACTTTTTCTTTTCTTCTTTCTTTTTCTTTTTTCTTGCTTTTTCTTTTTCTTTTCTTTTCTTTTCCTTTTGAAACATGATGGTCTGGTGTTGTGCTCAAACCTATCCTAGGTTGCCAACATACTAAAGTGGGTTTGCAAAGTGAAAGAAGGCATACAAATTTACAACCTATTGAAGCAATATAGAGTGCGGTGTGTGACATAGCATAGGGAAATTTCAGGATTGAGCATCTTGGAGAACATTGACTGAACACAAATTGTTTCCAAGCATGGAATTTGTTCTAGCACTAAAAGTGATAAGAAATGATTTAATCATTCAAGCAAGCAATTCAATTGTCAATTTGACAATTCAATTGTTCAATTTGAAGCAATTCAATTGTGCAATTGAAAAGAAAAACATTTACACATAGTGGACACAAAACATAAAAAATCACACCAGATGAAGATGGGTATAGTTACTTGTACAAGACAATGTGATGGCAAAAAGTTGGTCATCCATATCACGCTAATACCATACATTAGCTGTTCTAACAATTACCCATTATGCTCTAACTACGATATTAGCAAATGGCAGTTTAAACAATTAACAAAGTAGCGACTACTTGGTCAGTGGTAGCCACCAAAAGAATTTACACAAAATAGAACTCAAGGGGGTCCATCGGGAGAATTTTTCCTTGATGATGCGATTTGTACCATATGGTTTCTCTCTGCCCAGTGACTTTAGAATATCCACATCTCATTACTTGGGTCTGCGTAAAGTCAGCGAACCATTTAATAGTATGCTTCTTGGAGTAATGAATGGACACATCCCATACGGACTTGAGCTTGCCTGGAAACAGATGGAGTTTGGAGTCATACAAGAGAACTTGATCTCCTTCCTTGAAACTCTTCCCCATTATCATTTGGTCATGCCATTTCTTTGATCTTTCTTTTGCAATCTTGGTGTTCAAGTAGGCATTATTCCTTATTTCTTCCAATTCATTAAGATCAAGAAATCTCTTATATAAAATTTACTTGAGGTCCATGTTGGAGTTTCTTGATTACACCATGCTTTGTACTCGAATTTCTCTTTGGAAGGTGACATGCCTTTCCATAGACCAACCTATACGGGGACATACAGGGATTGTCTTGAAAATTTGTTCTATGGGCGTCGCGAATGAGGGTTTGTTGGATGTCCTTTCACGTTGGTATTATTTGCTCATGAGGATGGTCTTAATTTCCACTGGCAAGTTCCGGCCACTTGTTTGAGGATCGTAAGGGAATTGCCCAAGCTGCTTTGTGTTTCACACCATATTTGCTTGTAGTTTTCAAATGATTGAATTCTGAGAAATGTGACACTCCATGCTAATTATGGCTTTGGAACCCAATCCTGGAAAATATATTGCCTTTCAAGAATTTGAGTACCACCCTATGGTCATTAATTAAATTTACCTCAACCCATTTGGAGACATAGTCCTCCTACCAAAATGTACGTATGTCCGTATAATTAAGGAAAAGGTCATGAAATCTATACATCGAGATAGTTCGATTACTATAATTAGGTTTAATGGCATCATATGGCCCAGTGAGATAATTTTCCTAGTCGTTGGCATCATCATACACGACACATTTAGTATGTGCTTCCAGCCAGATAACGAAAGGCCCGATAGAAACATTGTAACACCTTCATTCTTTGTCTTTTTGGGAAGCAAATGTCCACCCACTAAAGCACTCTCATGGCGTGGGTTAAAATTCCTTCTTGCTCCTCCTCGTTTTTCACGATAATTTCGATCTCTGATGCTTGAATGGGAAGGGGTTCTTCCACATTAATAGAGATGGATTTTAGTAAGAGTATTTCTTATCATCCTTTCCATTCGGTTGGGATTTCTCCTGTGGTGAGAAAATTGGCAATGTGAGATACCAGGGAGCTTTCTCTAACTGCATCAACGATTCTTCAGGGAATTCATCATTTATGGGTGCCTTATGAGTATCATGGGCTAGTGTTAATGTTGACGGATAGTGCGCCACCACATTTTCTACCCCTTTCTTGTCAACCCAGATTGCAAGTTAAACTCACGAAGTAGTAGAACCACGGATGAGTCTTGCCTTTGCGTTTTGTTTGGTTAAGAGATATTTAAAATGAGTGAATACGTAAAAATGACTATGTGAAGCTCCTACCAAGTATGCCCGAAATTGTCTAAAGCATATTTTCCCTTTGATGGATTCTTTCTCGATGATGGTGTAATTTCTTGTGCTTCATTCAAAGTTTTCGCGCATAATATACCACTATGAGGGTTTCCCATTTTCTCTTTGGCCAAGTACCGCTCCGACAGCGAGATCACTTGCATCACACATTACTGGCTTGGTAACTTCGATTTAGGTACTTGAACTATTGGGCGGTGGTGGTAATTTGGGTTAGCGAAAACTCTTTTGGCAATCTTCCTCCCAAATGATTTGGCATCTTTCAGCTTATCTGGGGTTTAGCAATCTTTGCAAAGTCTTTATAATCCGTTGGTAAAAGCCTGCATGACCAAGGAATTGTCTAATTGTTTTTACATTTGTCGGAGGCGGCAATTTGGAAATAATGTCGATTTTAGCTTTATCGACTTCAATTCCCGTGCTAGATATTATGTGCCCCAGTACAATTCCTTGGTTTACCATGAAATGGCACTTCTCGATTAAGCACCAATTTCTTCTCTATGCACCTCTGCAGGATGGCTTCAAGTGGTTAAACATTCTTGAAATCGCCCCCATATCTTTGTGATATCATCCGTATGCACCTCCGTTATACGCTCTTGCCGTAATCACTTTGAACATCACGAGCATACATCTCTGAAAAGTGGTACGGGGCGTTAAATGAAAATATCCTATAAGCATAGGTACCAAATGGACAAGTGAAGGTGGTTTTCCTGATCCTGCAGGAACGTTTCAATCTGGAAGTATCACAGTACCCATCCGAAAAGAGACAATAATATGGGTGCCCGAAACTCTCGGGACTTGATCAATGAAGATGTGGGAAGTGGTCTTTTCGGGTCACCTCATTGAGCCTCCTATAATCTATACATACTCTCGGTAGTTTGTTAATCGGGTAGACAATTCTTCACCCACTTCTCGTTCTTCCACGGTTGTTGCCCGATTTCTTAGGCACCACAGTTGAAGTGGCTTGATCTTATCGAAATGGGATAAATAATTCGACTTGGAGGCGATTTTAGGACCTCGTCACGAACTGCTTCACGAGAAGATGGGGATTCAACCTCCCTTTGGGGTTCTTAGAGAGCGACTTTAGACTCCTTCTCAAGTAAATGTGATGAGTACAAATGGATGGATTAATGCCTTTCCAGATCAGAGATTTTCCATCCCAAATGCTTGTTTGTTCTTTTGAGAAGGATAGGAGATTATGTTCTGTCACGATTAATTGATATTGAAGAAATTACCCTTTGGACAACTGCTCATTGCTTGAATGCATACTTCGACTTCGATTTGGGAGGGGTTTGAGTTCTATCTTTTTGAGTTCCTTAGGTTCATTGGTCGGTAGAGTAAGATTTAAATCATCTATTCTCAGTATCCACAGTAGCAAACTCACTTCACGTAGTTCCATGTTGTTTTTCAAGGTATTCGGATAACTCTGAAGTTAATATATCTTGCAACTGTACATTGGTTAGCCTATTCTTCGAGCGGCATCTAATCTGAGACTTCTTGAGTCATCCCTTGAATGCATATGCCTTTTACCCCGAATAAGAAAATATTGAGCTCTAAGGTCACTTCCAAATGTGAGTTACGCATGACTCATTCGGCAATTTATAATTGTGAGTAGCAGAAATGGTCTTCTAAAATAGTTGGCGCATGATTAGATCCTACTTCTTGTGGCAGTTCTGCATGTCAAGCCACGACAAAATCTGGATAATAAAAAATTTGTCACTTGTATAAGAACATCTTCAATGGTTCCTTTTGGTATTTTAATAGACTGTCGGCGACGAAGTGTGATGGAAGTAGGTTTCCACAAATTCTCCCAATTTAATGGTTTATTACCTGAGAATATGGCGACGAGTTCACACTTAGCTCCCAGGTCTAATGGGGCTTTCTCACTGCAGTGCCTCGATATTCAGCGAGATTGTAGGGCATCTGGTCCTTATACTTCTTGGAGTCTTGTTCCCGATAATAGCACTAACTTTGCTTTCGATTAAAAAGGCCTTTTATTCACGTGAGGACTCCTTTTCTCTTGTGCACAAATTCAGCCAAAAAACTTTGCATAGGTAAGGGACACCAGCAGTCATGTCAAGGAGAGGGATATTTACCGCAACCTGAGCTTCAATTTACGTGTTTAGTTAACATGATTCTTTTTTCTTTCGTAGAGCTTGCGGAAATGGAGGGTATTTGGCTCTTTAGCTTCATGGTGAAATTTGTTCTTCTTGAAGTAGTTCGACCTCTTTGAGTGACTTAACTAACTCTGAATCTTCTTTGTCTTGACTCACTACCACTTCTCAAAGTCCTGTGTGCCTTTACTTCATGGTTCTAGCGGTTGTGTCCTCCACTGGAAACCTATTTTATTCACGATTACGATATTCTTTGTCCACTGGAAAAGGTCCTTTTACGAGACTTTGCATTCTTGATTGGACAATTTTGAAATTCAATTTGCATATTGGATAGTTTCACATTAAGTGAACTTTGTATCTTTGCCAGTATTTTGATTAGTTTGGACATTCGGTGCCTTATCATTCTTCTTGCCATTGTGCTTACCATCTTACTTAGATTCGAGTGCCTGTTCGACGGGGATAAGGGTAGTGGTTGTTCTTTGTTGGGAAGTGGGGACTAGCTGGCTGTGATCATTGGAGTGTATAGGAGATAGTTTTGGCTTTCCTGGTAGATTAGAGTAGGTTTTCAGATTTGGAATATAGGAATTGCCAAATGGAACATTCATTGGTGGTCTACCTTGATTCAAAATTTGGACATTCTCTTGGCGATTTTCAGCAGTGACCATGATGATGGTTGTAGCCAGAAGGTTGGGATGGTGACAACTCACTTACTGAGTAAATATTATGTTGATTTTTCATTTCCATCTCATCTAATCTCCGAGTCAAAATGATTAATTTTTCTCTCATCAGTGTGTCCTCAGAAATTGTATGAATGGTCTCCCCCTGGTAACTTGAGTACATGGAGTCCTTCATCATCCCACCCAGACGAGGTTCATCCCATGCCTTTGAGGTTTTGACTATATAGATCAAAAAAGTCTATAGCTAAATCGAGGTGTTTACTTAAAAGTTGCCCCTTTGTTTCTACAAGTTGTTTCATGGGTGGGGACATCCACATCATAGAGAAATGGTTTACTAAGCGTCAGTGTCAGAGCCATGGTGTGGACATGCATTCTTGGTTTCCATAAACCTCTCGATAGCATTAAAACTTCTCCACCTTGCATTTTGCAAGGTATAAATTTGTCTTTTCAAATTGTTTGTCTTATGAGCACTAAAAACTCTTCGGGAACTCTGCATGACTCATTGTTCTTACTTAGTTACAGGCCTCGATGAGTTGACATATCTTGGCCTTGTCCTTGAGGTCAAGTGATACACATTGACAAATCCATGTCATCTACCTTGCAGAAGTGTAGTGCATTACCTCCTCAAAATCCTAAGATGTGTGTATGGATTTTCATTTTCCATACATAGTATGTAGGGAAGTAGGGGTACCAAATATAGCTCTCTTTGCTACATCATCGTGGGAGGAATGATACAGGATGGGGCACTAACTCTAGGAGATTGGATGTGATCCCTCATGGTTCTATATGCATTTGGATTCATAGGGGTTCACGATTTAGCTCTTTGTTGTTCCTTAGGTATGGGATCCATGAGTATGTTTGTGCACTAACCTCACTAGCTAGATGAGGGTTGTGTACTAATCCTATTCGACTACTGAAGTGTCTACATCCCAGCATTTGCATGCGGTTGTTACACAATTGTAGAGAGACAACAATTAGAACCAACAAAGAGTACTAAAGAAAATTAAAACTAATCCCAATACCAAAAGAAATAAAATAATTTGAATGAAAAAAGCGAAAGATTTGAATCAGTGCGATTCTTGTATCAAGTCTTCAGCGCGATTCTTTGCAAGTTGATATACAAAAAATTAAAAGGTTACCTTCTAGCATGATGTGGATCACAAATTACTCTTGACTTACCATTAGTAGTCGAGGCACCATCCCCGGCGATGGCGCTCCATTTGATTCGTGCCACGTGGGTGAAGCTAAAATAAACAATATTTATAGCCCTAAAGCTCCTACAAGCGCGTAGTCAAGCTCTTTGCGGTACTCGTGAATCTAGGGTGAACACGGGGGATGGGTTTTCTTCATAAAATGGTTTGCATTAGGGCATGAAGGTAAGGCTTTCTATTTGGACTCTTTAGATTGCATTCAAAAACGAGAGATAGTTTGAAAAACGAAGTGTAAAAGCGAAAGTTAAGCGGAAATTAACAATGAAGAAATTTACTTTGAAGATTTAGGTCACTAACTTGGCAAGAATTTAGGGCAAACACATGTCCTCGAGGTTTTATCTCCTATGTGAGTCAACCACGGGATGTAGTTATGGCCCTTTTTGTTTTATTCTTGTTCTTTTATCATTTTAGAGGCTCGTAAAGATCTGAAATCCGCGATCCATCTCTCACACCCCAGAGCCTTTGAACCTAAAGCATGAAGAGTATTGACTAAGTATAGTAAAGACCATCTAAGAATCATGAAATACTGCATCTCGCTGTACTTGAACCACACAAGCATGGAAGTATTGGCCAAAACAATAGAAGCAAATGTTATTTAACCTAATTTGAAGAACCCTAACATGTAAATATTATCTCATAGGCTCGTAAGGACCATCTAAAGAGCCACAGTACCTCTGTCACTAAGCACTGGGTCCTAAAGCATGGAGAGTATTGGCGAGTGATAACATCTATGTTATGCGACTGAGTTTTGAAGATAAAGACATAAATACACTACCCACCTTTTAGTACATGAGGACAACATACTTCCTTCTTGCGAGCTAAGCTTCCTTCCTCTTGAAGGAAGGAGGCAGCCAAACATCTCTCTTGGTGTCATCTTGAAGGTGTGGCAGCGGCCCGGGAAAAGTGAAAGAAAGAGAGAAAGAAAGAGAGAAGAAAATAAAGCAAAACTTAAGCTAAAACAAACTTTATTTACAAAAGCGGTAAATGAAAACTTACAAATCACGAAAACTTGTCTTTCTTCCTCTCCTCCTCTCCTCTTATTACAAAATATGAGGTATTATAAGGACTCCTCAAAGTATAAAATACCAAAAACCAATAACTAAGCAAGTTATAGGATAGGAGAGTAATTCACCAAGTTTGAAGGCGAGTTGCATTAATTGAAGCATGTGAGGCTACTTATGAGTTTCGCTCTGGGGAGAATTTAGCTAATTAAGCGAATTTAGCCAAGGAGTTGTGAAATTGGCAAGAGTTAATTATAGAGTTTTCTGATTTCGCTAGCTAGCGAGGATTTCGCTAAGCTAGCGAAATTTTTAGGTGAAGCGAATTTGCTTGATTGCAGTCTGGTGCTTTACTTGAATGTCGCAATCCGTCTTGAGATTGCGGCGTTTGCGAGCGGTTCTTGAATTTCGCAGGGTTCTTGAGTGGTTGCCAACGGGTTGCGAAAATTACTGTTTCTTCATTCTACATTCCTCTCGTCATATCTTATTTCAAATCATTTTCTTCACTTTGCCTTTGTTTTTCCATTGATTTTTTGGGCTTGTTGATGTGAGACTAAAATTCCAACCTCATGATCGATCATTTGCATTGAGTTGAAGTTCAAATGTGTATAAAGTCTACAAAACAACCAAAACACCCTCAGGTGGCATAAGTGTTACTAAGATGACATGAACACTTGATTAGGATAAAATGACATGATTAATGATCAAAAAGCACTCAAAACCTATCTAATATAGGGTTCAAAATTGCACTTTTTGAGCACTAATCAAGGATAGCAGCAAAGGTACTTCAATCGGGATTCTATTGGCCCACCTTATTTAAGGATGCACACCAGTTTGTTTCCACTTGTGACAAATGCCAAAGAATGGAATATCAAACGAGATGAGTCGTCGTTGAAACCCATTTAAGAGGTAAAGTTGTTTGATATTTGAGGGATGGATTTTATGGGTCTTTTTCTTTCATCTTTCAACAACCTATACATTCTTCTGGCCGTAGATTACGTTTCTAAATGGGTGGAAACTATACCTACCCGAACTAATGATGCCAAAGTGGTAGCAAGCTTTCTCCGTAGTCATATATTCACCCGGTTCAGAACTCCAAGGGCATTGATCACAGACGGGGGAACACATTTATGTAATAAACTCCTTGACAACGTGTTGAGGAAATATGGTGTCCGGCATTGGACCGCACTTGCATATCACCCATAGAATAATGGCCAAGCAGAAGTGTCAAACAAAGAAATCAAATCTATCTTAGAGAAAATGGTCAATAGCTCGAAGAAAGATTGGGCGAAAAAGATAGATGATGTGCTCTAGGAATATAGAATATCATTCAAGACACCATTGGGAATGTCACCATTCAAGCTAGTGTTTGGGAAAGCGTGCCACTTACCGGTAGAATTGGAACATAGAGCATACTGGGCAACTAGGTAGTTGAATATGGATAGTAAGATGGCGCGAGAAGCGCCTCTGACTCGAGTGAATTAAGAGGAGTTAAAATTAATGGGGCGTACGAGAATGAAGATATATAAAGAAAATCTGGCTTTGGCACGATAAGAATATTGCAAGGAAAGAGTTAGAGTCGGGTCAATGGGTCCTCCTATTTAACTCTTGACTTAAACTTTTCCTAGGGAAATTAAAGTCAAGGTGGTCGGGACCATTTACTATGACTCAGGTTTTTTCATATGGAGGAGCGGAAATTATGCACGTAGAGAAAGGAACCTTTAAAGTTAACGCCCAACGATTGAAGTCGTACTTTGGGGGGGAGTTTCATGCAAGCAAGAAGGCAATACATCTGAGCACACCAACAATAGTGCCGTAGGGAGTTCGTGCAGTCTTGTAGTCTCGGGAACATTAAGATTCAGGGAAGTCGAGCTAACGACATTAAACAAAGTGCTACTTAGGAGGCAACCAAAGTCTTTTGATGTTTTTCTTTTCGTAGTGTAGTTTTGAGTGTTTTTGAATTTTTTTTTGCATGTTTTTTTGTTTTTTTCTCTTAAAAAAGCATATTTTTTCTCGGAGCACATAAAGCTTAATAAAAATTGTTTGTTTGTTTGTTTTCAGGATCTAAGATAGAAGCGGAAACAAAGAGCTAGTTCGAGAAACTCATTCCAGGAGTACGAAGGGGTTGGAGCTTCATTCAGGGAGTTTTCTCAGACTTAGAAAGTTTTGTAGAAAAATTGAAATTGACCTCTGTAACGTCGCGACATTGAAAGAATTCGAAAACACAAGCCTTTTTCACGTCGCGACGTTAGGTCTCAATGTCGTGAAGTTGGCAGACCATATTTTGGAGCCCTCTGCAATAGCGTTCACGGCGTTGGCCTCCAGCGTCGCGGCGGTGCGTTCAGCGTCATGACGTGGCTTAAGTGACTCTTGGGAGCGTCACGACGTGGATCCCGGCGTCGCGGCGTTAATTTCACACTACGGAAAGTCGCGTGTTGGCAGATTGAACTCTTGGAAGCGTCGCGGCGTTATTCTCATGATGTTTCCACGTGTTTTTGAACTTTCATGAAAACATTGTTTTCTCACTTTCGAACCCCAGCTCTTTGAAAACCTAACTCTCTTCTCTTGGATTTTCATATTCATCCATCCAACCTCTTCCAATTTCTTCCTAATGCATTTCGAGACCTTTGATAGGCGTTTTTTGTGATGTGTATATAAAATCATGTAGAAAAATATAATAAGAGTGCCTATTCCGTGCAAGTATACGCTTGTCAAGTAATAAAGTGTGTACCTAAGTACGGATATTGATCCACAGGGAAAATGGGGATGCTAAGTGCCAAAATTATAATACTTCTCTAATATCCAAACTAACAATTGTGATAGTAAAACAAAATTTAAACTAAACTAATGAAATTTCTAAATCTAACTAATGAAGTTCGCAACTAAGGGATACAAAGATGATAAATTCCTAGGGTACTTGGTGAAATCGGAAAATCCTCTTAGATCTAAGTCAAAATTCTACTCTGTTGTTTCATGAAAATGCTTTCCAAGGCGACTTTGTCTAATTGGTATAAGCTCTCTCGAGTTGAATAACCTACCAACTAACACTAGGTCTTTTGCTTCTAAAACCAACCCCCAAGCATTAGAGATGCTTTAAGATCAAAGTCTCACACGCCTCCTAATTCATAGATAATTTTCTACCTTTACCCGGGCTAATTAGGTTGATTATCTATGTCTAGTTCTTTACTCCCTTCTCGGATCTTGCAAAGAACCACTCACCCATTGAGATTAGCCAGAAATAAATATGTAAATAGAACCAAGTATGAATCGATAGAGGTGCATTCTGAGAAACAATAGAAAATGGAATATTAACAAATAGATATAAAACCCATGTTCCAATATCTGGCCAAACCTAGATCTGAATTTAAAGCATGATAGAGGTTTGATACATCATAAACTTAGGATAAAACATAGAGAAAAAGGAAAGAAACTATAATGATCAAATGATGGTGAGTCTCAGATTTTCCTTCCACAAATCTCATGATCTTCTCCCCGAATCTTCAAAAGCGGCTCCCTGACCTCCTCCTTGGTCCCAAAGTGTGGACAAAGTCCCTTCTCAGAGCCTGGCCCGCCTCCTCGTCGTCTCTTTCGGGTTTTGAGCTAAACCCTCCATTATGGGCTCAAATCACGAAACCGACCCAGAACATGCGACATCATGCGGCAATCAGCGACGTAAAGATCTTTCTGTTCACTTAACGTACTTGACATTCTTTGGAATCTATTTGTCTCCAACTGTAAGGCCATAACTGTCATACGGGGACTACGATTTGGGTGTTCTTGAGTACAGTTGGAAAGCTCTTGAAGTGCCAAGATCCATCCATTTATGGATTGATTCAATAGAAACTCATATGATGTCTGAAAAAGTCAAAATGCAGTAGCCTCCTGCTAAAGGTAGTGCGATATTTCTTGATTTTCTTCAAGTTTTGGAACTTCATAACTTCTTTATTTCAAAATCGATTTCGGTGTTCTTGGTATCACTGGAAAGATCTTGAAGTGTAGAATCCATCCATATATGGCTTGATGCAATAGAAGCTCATATGATGTCTAAAACGTCAAAAATCATTAGCCTCTCCTACTTCTATAGCGATTTTTCCGCGATTTTACCTGATTCCACGAATGGATGACCTGATCATAAGTGTGAACTTTTAGAGCATTAAGGCACTTATTTAACATAAAAACACTAGAAAAACTAACTAAAGCATAGGGATAAAATGAGTATTTAAGATTCTCATCAACCTTGACCCGGCTAGCCCCTCGCTGATCTAAAAATCTAAGGTTCTTCCTTGTTCACCGATAACATGAAGGCCCGTACATAAACTTCTGATCAGTTAGTGAGAATTGATTCCTAAAGTTTTTGGGAGACTTTTGGATTCAGTTGAGTTGCGAAGTGTGTAAGTTAGTGAGTTGAATTTTTAGGATCAACCATTTCAAGCCAAAGACCAGTGTGCCCACTATTGCCCACCAAGTGTTCGACAAATTGACTAAGTGGGAATTTTTCACACCATTTAGAGACCAAGGTTTGAATTGAGCAAATTGGGAGTCTAGGTGCTCGTTTAGGATTGTTCAAAAAGCATGGGCCACCAATTCCCATCTCAACCACCTAGGTCCTAGCATGTCTTCGAAAAGACAAAAGCTAGCCTCGAAAAGAAGTCGAGCAAGTGAAGAGCCGACTCATAGTTACGATTATGACAAATTTTTCAATGAGAGCGCGGGCGAGAAATTCGGCCTCATCTCAAAGAATAAGTCCTTCATCAAGGAGAAGAGGTTTCACCACCCGATGATTTCTTTCGTAAAACCATTATGAATAAGTGATGGCGGGCACTTTGCCAACCTCCGAGCCCAGCTGCCACAAGTGTGGTGCGAGAGTTCTATGCCAATCTTGCATCCCACATACTAAAAAAGGTTAGGGTGCTCGAAGTGTTGGTAGACTTCAGTGCGACGTCTATCAAGCGCTACTATAACCTAGAACGGGGTTAACCCTGAGGCCTATGATAGGCTCCATGAGCATCCCAACTATCCCGAGGTCCTTAGGATGTTGACCAATGGGCATGGTGAGTGGAAACTTAACAATGAAGGGCACGCCGTGTACTTCAAGGCCAAACATTTGGCCTACATTCCTAAGGTATGGCACCACTTCATCAGATCGCGTTTCATTCCGACGACTAATGTGTGTGAAGTGACGGCCAAGAGGGCCCTGCTCAACTATGCCATTATCCAGGACATTCCATTTGATGTCGGGTAGGTTATAGAGGATGCAATCCTCTATAACAAAGATGCGAAGATGAACCTAGGGCACCCCTTCCTTATCTACGGCCTATGCAAGCAAGCCGGGGTGCCCTTAGAGGATAATGAGGCTTGGATACACCCGATCAAGGCGATCATGGTTAAGAAAGACAAACTGGGTGTACCAAGGCTAGAGGAGGTATACGACTCAGGCAATGAGCCCTCTGATGAGGATGTGCTTAGAGCGTATTAGTTTAGGTTTGGGATTCCAGTAGGCACGAGAAGAAAATTCGGAGGAGTCCTCCGCTGACCCCGCGCCCACGTCCATCTCAAGAGGAGGGGCCAAGATTCGATCCTTCCACTATCTTTGGAGGACAGCTAAGTGTAGGACCTCACTACTAGTTTTGATGCATACTGGGATGAGACCTAGAAGCACTAGGTCACCATGAGCCAGGACATGGACGCTCGGGCTAGAGCATGCACCAGTCATGAAGCTGACAGGCGACCGTCCTCGGCCGACCGACCAATCCATCCGGGGGCAGCTTATGACTCCTCGCCTATCGCTAATACCACCCACTTTGCCACCGTAGTGATCCCGTGGATCGACAAGGGAGTTTTCGACACCCTTATTCTATTTGTTTGACACTGAGGACATTGTGTGTGGGTGATCAATTGGGCATCGTATGCTTTAATTGTCTAGGATATGTTGGCATATTTTGTTTATGTTTATGTTCGTATTTTTACAGTTTTTGTATCGGTTTACGTGTGTTAGGATGTCTTAGTTTTGTTTCATGTTTTAGGGTTGTGTTAGGCAGTATGTGTGAGTGATGCCATGATTGCTAATCAAGGATCTTTTTGACCTCTTCAAATCTTTTCGAAAAACACAGTGCAAGTCACAAGAAAGGATCCTTGGGTTGTTAGATGCTCAAGAATTACATGTTTGGATAGGTAGGGGTGACATAGTAAGTCACCTCCTTGGTGTTCAAGAAACCAATTCCCGATTAGTCTACCACACCCACACACATGTGATCTCGGGGTATGCCTAGGCTGGGACCGCCTGCGTTCAACGAACCTTGAGGGTTTCTAAGCACCTAAGTGATAGGACACCTTAGAAAAAGAGGATTTCCATGGAGTCCTAGCTAAAAAAAAAAACATATATATATATATATATTATAATAATAATAATAATAAAAATAAATAAAAGAAAGTGTGAATAGAATAAGTGGGATCTCTTCTAGTGAGTCACAGGCACGATTAGGAGGCTTTTCAAAGCCTAATGCCCTGAGCCAACTGGCCGGAAGCCATTGACTTCACTGCTCGTTACATGGGACAGAGGATGGAAGTTTCCCACAGCCTAGGGCCCTTAGGTTAGGTTGAGTGTTCGGGGTGAAGTTCAAAGGGCTGAATGCACAGTTCCTTAACCAGCGAGTGAAGTCTATGAATCCCTACGGAACACTCAACTAAAACTTACGGGCACTAGTATTTCTTTCATGAGTAGGTAGGTTGGTATGAATAAAAAGGGTGCGTTCTTATTCTTTCATAGTTAGACTCTCCCAAATAGGCAAGTTGAATTCAATTTTGGGAGTACCGGAATCGAGTTAAATGCTGGAGATCATGCATTAAATGCACCTAGACTTCTTGGGAAAGGCCATTGAAAACCTAGGTGGTTGAATCACTTGTCAACTGAACCGTGTTCAGCTGAATTCTTTCGAAAGTCGAACAACCTTAAGAATCCTCTGAACTTAAAGACAAAGGGCAAGATTTGTGAGTTCATTTTGATCCTTTCTTTTGGCAACATGTGCATCACATTCGTGTCGTGGAGTTTTAGTATGTTATTTTCTTGTGTGTCTGGTTTAGAGTATGTTTCTTACTTGGGGACAAGCAAGAAGCTAAGTTTGAGGGTGTGGTGAGTGTCCAAAACACTCATGTCATACCTGCATCTTTACTTCGTTTTAGTTCTATTTATGGTAATAAATTGCATTATTGCCCTATATTTATTTTTTGGGTCTTTTGTGCATTATAGAGGTGAATAAATTCGTTTTGAGATTTTGTGGAGATATGAGGAAGTGAAGACCTAGCACCAGCGTCGTGACGTTGCAACGTCAGGACGTTTAGTCAACAAAAGTCAAAGCTAAAGAGCAGCTCAACGTTGCGACTGATTCGCGATGCGGTAGGGTATGCCGGAATCAACAAAATTTATAACCTAATTCCTCATACTGCCGTAGCATTGCTACTGCAGTATAGTGGCTTTAGGGTCGAACACAGGGATGATTTTTCTTCTTGTAAATGATGTACAGTTAAGTTCAAAATGGTGAATTCCAATTTGGATTTGGGGTTTTGTAAAAACAGTGGAGGTAAATGGTTTACATACTAAAAATAAACTGAAATAAAATATGAAAAAGAACTCCTTGAAGCATCGGGCTACTGGGGTGGAGGTCCTAAGGTAAATTAGAGGTTCTCGGGTCCTTTTCCTCTCATTGAGGAGGATGACCTATAGTCATTTCCAGAAACCGGATCTTCATGTGGCTATAAAAGCTGAACCCTAAAAATTTTCCTTTTGAAATATAGAATTTATGGGACATAAATGTTTCAGAGGCGATAAAACCACATCCTTAATCTACCACATAGTATCATTAGGAGGCAGCGGAGTGAATCTCGGTGGATCTATGATAAGCATCCGTTACAGACCTTTAAAAGCTTGCCAAATACGGAGTTAATCAAGGTACATTTAAGAATTTAAACCTAAGTGAGAGATGGAAACATAAATGATCCATAACTACTTGCGTTAAGCAGGAACCATCGTTTGCCTCAGCGTGGCATTAGCCCTCATCTTCAAGGATAAAGGAGGTATAGCCAACCATCCCGTGGTTGTCATCCTCGAGGTGACACGCGAGAAAGTGGAAAGAAAGGAAAAGAAAATGAGGAAAAGAAAATGGCGGAAAACTCCTGCAGAAGGTGCCTCTGTATGTAAAATGCAAAAATAGAAAAAAGTCCTGTTACAAGATTTTCTTTGAGCTTATATGAGTGCTCAAATAAGCAAAAATAAAAATACCCTCAATACCCATAATACACTTGAAGAACAAAATGGTAAAATGCAAAAAGTGGGTCAACTGAAAGTCAAAAGGGGCCAAAAATCACAAATGAAGGAAGCAATTTTCGCAGGGTACAACCAATTTTCGCAGGCTTTATTTTCCTTGCCTCTTATGCTCTTCTTTCCTTTTGATTTTTGATATGCAATGCTGAGTTCGACTCGGATTCTTCGTGCTTGGATCGACTCAACAAATTTGGCATAAATAAGCAGAAAAAACTCTAAAATTAGCCCTGAAATGCGATCGGTAGAATAGCCGAAGACCTTAATGTGCAAATCAGATTAATTTGGTTGATTAGTACACAAAAGTGCTCAAAACCTACATAATAAATGGAACAATAGCACTTTTGGGGCACTAATCATTTTCCCCCAACAACAAATTGCTAGTCCCTTATATTGAAAGGCGAAAGAAGAAACAAACAAAATAATAACAAAATTTTGTTATAAAAAAAAAATGGTATTTCAAAAAGTATGTGGGTGAGTAATGCCTAACCCTCAATGAGAATCATTAAAACCCCGCCCAATAACCATCTCGAGAGAATGAATGTCATACAAATTCGGCCTCAAGAGTATCCTTTCTAGATAATCAACTAGAAGCTTCCACCCAAAATCCCAGTATTTATATGATTAGTTTTCAACAATAAATGCATAGCCTCTCCCCCCAACCAAGCTATTATCGACCTAGTACACTAAGCCTGACCTAAATAGATCGGGATCCTCTTATTCTAATTCTTTTGTGTTACGAGGTCTTGATACTTAGGAATCGACTTCACCAAAGTCCATATCTTGAGGATCAGGTGACTCCCGACCAATTAGGCTTAGGGCATCAAGTCATGGGGATTTTTCAACCACAAACTCTTGAGGTTTCACGAACTTTGAGCGATTTAGGACTCAGCACCTCTGACTAAACCAACCTCACCCGTCCACCCATGTAGTAGGCACTAAGTCGAGTGGCTCCCCTGACCAGTTGGCTTAGGGCACCGGGCTTCTTCGCCATATATACCCCTCGGACCAGTGGCAGGGTTTCAAGGCAAAGCATAACAATTTTCTTCTTTTTCTTTTTCTTTTTCTTTTCTTTTTCTTTTTGGAAGACTCATTGGTCTTCTTTTCTTGGGGGTCCTTAACCTATTGAAGGTAGTAAATAAAACTAGGATAGGCTTTTGCAAGATTTAGGAGGCTAGGCAGTTTTTCAGCTTAGTGTTGAAATCTTATGTGCACAGTGTGTGGTTAGATTTGGGGTGGAAGCAAAGGTTAAAAACAACAAAGATTGTGATCTATTCTTAATTAAGCATGAAATCAATCTAACATAAAAAACATTGGACAATGTTTCAAATTTTCAAACTACAAGTTAGGTAAAACACAAAAAAAAAAAAAAAGGTGTAATTTTGCAAACTGTAAGTGTGAGTTGTATGGTATGTATAAAAAGATATATGGCTATATTTGGCTTTACAAAAAAAAAAGCTGATAGCTTCCTGACCAAAATAAACAACTACACAACGAAACTAACTGACAAGTCATTAATCTTCACAAAAAACTTGCTCAAAATAGCAACAAAACATAAATGTAAAAGCCACTTTAGCCATTAACTCTCCCCCGACCGTGTCATTGTCACCTCCCGATGGGGCTCGGATTGGAAAGTTAGAGAAGGAAGTCTTCTGCCTCTCCCTCAATGGTGAGCGGCTAGTGGCATGTCATTATCTACATGGGCAAGGCGAGGAGGTACGCTAATGAAATTTGGAGGAGAATTTCGCATATTCGCTGCTTGGAGGATGATCACGAAGAGAGATACAGGCGGTCTTGATTAAGGAGATAGGAGCGA
Organism: Tetrastigma voinierianum; assembly: GCA_016808115.1. Lineage (NCBI taxonomy): Eukaryota > Viridiplantae > Streptophyta > Magnoliopsida > Vitales > Vitaceae > Tetrastigma > Tetrastigma voinierianum. The sequence continues at coordinate 216,708 of JAEQBH010001682.1, forward strand.
GGCTGGTGACTTTGGATCTGCTTGAGAGGATGGAGTGGTTATGTGCGACGGGCTGGTCGAGCCATAGCGGCCTCCTATGCATGTCATTCTCTCAGCTAAAGAACATGTGCGGTAAGTAAAAGATCTTGACGTGGCTAAGAGGTGCGGTTTGCATCCATTCTCAGCTAGAAAATCAGAGTAGATATGGAGATATCTTTGCGGTGGGGCGATGTATTAGGTCCAACTGGCGCTGTAGGAGCTAGAGGCACTAGAGGTGTAGAGGATGCCGGCGACGTAGGTAATGGAGCAGTGACTGCTGGAGCTGCAGATGGTGCAATCTGGGGCACCTCTGTATCCTCTGCAGGATGGTCAACTGCTATATCCTCAACTATGTCTTGAGGTGGGAGGTTCTGAGCACGGGGCAGAAGATGCCACCTATCAACAGTAAGGATGGCCTCATAATGTTGGCGGCGCTCCAATCGGGGCTCAACGGGAAAACCCATATGCTCTAACACCTGGCATAGTAGCCTCGGAAATAGGAGAGGTGATGATTAAGCCCGGGTCAGGTTCCTGCGGTGGACCTTGTCCTCAAAGTGGAAAAAGGATGTCATAAAAAGTTCAGCATGGCTGAACCAAAAACCTTCGGATATGTGATATAGAGCTTCCAGAATAGCTCATCTCCGTTGTACGGTATGTTGGAGTAGGAAGAGGTTGGACGGTAGTATATGGTTGATAAGGAGCATACTCAGGAACATCTCAGAGAAAAAGTATAGACCTGTGTTCGTCTCTTGGATGTATATGAATATCTCCTAGGCAAGGGGTGGGGCCACGACTGTGGTCGGTGAGTTAGCTAAGACAACGGGGAAATGGAATCTGTTTTGTCTCGGCGGCTTGAAGTGTCCCCTCGCGGCCATCAATCAAGAAATGGATAACAGTAGGATGAGGTACTCTTCTGGATGTCATGGTATGGTAGAACTGGAGATGACCACCGAGGGTAAGCAGGCCGTGGAGTGTCATAAAGGCTCCGAGGAATCTGCTTTGCACAAGCCTCATAGAATCTCTGAGCACGGGATCGACAACAAAGGTTGGAAAATCATAATTTGTCTGTGGTGCACTTCCCACCCGAATCATGTCCCAATTACTGTAATGGGACACGATGGAAGAAGGGGCGTCGGATAACGAAACGGGGGCGGTCGGAGTGAGTCATGTTGGACCACGAGCAGGTGGGGAATGGGAGCTCCAGTGGCCTCCAGCTAGATGACTATGGGGTCAAGTGGAATGCCAGTTAGAAAGTGGGGTCCTCAGAGATAGTCAATTGGCAAAGATGTGGGTAAGAGGCCCAACCGGGTGTATCCATACCTACAAGAGTACATGCGGAGCGGGGGGCATGAAGCGGACAGCAGCTGCGTGGAGGAGTGCTTTGCAGACAATGGGAGTGGAAAGGGATGTGCTCAGGGCCCTAAAGCATGAGCTCCACGGGTCTAGCCATGCTTGGATTAGGGGAAGAGATGGAGAGGAATGAATGTTATGCTACACCTGTAAAACAAAATTAAAAAAAAAATTTAAAAAAAAAGTGAGAATGTGCATAAGAGAATAAGAAAATGCAGTTATAACTAAGCTACAACTAAAACTTGGAACATACCAAATAAAATTCATTAAACACAAACAAATGGAGTGGCATTTCAATCTTAGTGGAGACAGCCAGCTTTCAGTATCTGTTGAATTTATGGAGAATTCGGAGGGGATCTCCTCCTTATGCACTTCTGAAACGTGCTTTAGCAATATGGCTTTAGCCTCTGCGGGTGACCTTGAATATTCTGTTGTCCTTGAGGTGGCTTGGTCATTGATCCATAAGGATGAACTTGGTGGATGATGAATGGACTAGTCCATCTTGACTTGAGCTTGCCCGGAAAGAGGTGGAGCTTCGAGTCATAAGCGACACTTGGTCTCCTTGTTTTAGCAAGTTTTGCGGTATCGGTGATCATGCCACTTCTTTAATCTGTCTTTTGCAATCTTCAAGTTGAAGTAGGCATCATTTCTCAGCTCTTCTAGCTTAGTGATATTAAGGAGCCTTTTAAGGTCAGCTCTTCCCATTTCCAGGTTCAGCTTTTTGACTGCCCACCATGCCTTATACTCAATTTCCACAGGCCAGTGACATGCCTTGCCATAAACTAGGCGATAAGGGGACATACCAAGGATGGTCTTATATGTTGTTCTATATGCCCACAAGGAATCCAGCAGCTTGAGAGACCGGTCCTTTCTAGTGGAGCTCACCACTTTCATCAATATTGTTTTGATTTCCCTGTTGATGAGCTCAACTTGACCACTGGTTTGAGGATGGTAAGGGGTGGCCACTTTGTGCTTTACACCATACTTACCTAGGAGGTTCTCAAAAGGTTTGTTGCAGAAATGTGAACCTCCATCACTGATTATGGCCTTAGGGACCCCAAATCTGGAGAAGATGTTCTCCTTTAGGAATTTCAACACCACCACAGTGATGCTGCTACGGAGAACGCTTTGTGACCCATTTAGAAACATAGTTGACTCCCACCAAAATGCTGAGCCATATCCAAGCGATGAAGGGAATGGTCACATGAGTCGATGCCCCGAACATCGAACAAATCAACTACGAAGATCACGGTTCAAAGGCATCATGTGACGACGAGAGAATTTTCCCGATCTTTGGCATTTGTCGCATTCCACACTTGTGGGCATCCTTGAAAAAGAGGCCCGATAAAACCAGGATTGTAGCACACTTCATGACAATTTTTGGGAAGAAAAATGGCCTCGCATCGTCTCATGGAAATGGCTGAGGTATCCCTTCTTTGTTCTCCCTCGAGGCACACATCTTGGGTTATCTAGTCGACCTGATATTTGAAGCAAGGGCTTTCCCAATGGTAGGAGTGAATTTTTGCAAGAAAGAACTTCTGTCTTGTGCCTTCAGTCTGGCTAGTATATCTGTTGCGAGATTGGCAATGTGAGCATCACCATGGGACATTTCCCACTAGTAACAGGGACTCCTCAGGAAACTCATCATTAATTAGAGGGTTGTGGGTATTGTGTGCTATGGTTAGTCGTGAGAGATGATCCGCAACAACATTCTCCACCCCTTTTTATCCTTGATCTGCAGGTTGAATTCTTGAAGGAGAAGGACCCACCTAATAAGTCTAGCCTTGGCATACTTCAAAGCCGAATGGTCTATGAAGATTATGATGTTTGACCCTACCAAGTATGCATGAAATTTGTCCAAGGCATAGACCACTTCAGCAGCTTTTTCTCTGTGGTGGTGTAATTCCTCTATGCCTTGTTCAACGTTTTGCTTGCATAATAGACCACATAAGGTTTTCATTCTTCTCTCTGCCTGAGAACTGCTCTAATGGAGAGGTCGCTTGCATCGCACATAACCTAGAAAGGTAACTTCCAGTTGGGGGCTCTCACTATTGGTGCAGTGGTTAAATAGGCCTTGAGCTCCCCGAAGCTCTTTGGCAATCTTCATCCCAAAGCGGGTGGCATCCTTCTCCAGTAAACATAAAGAAGCAGCGATTTTGAAAAATCCTTGATGAACCTCTTGTAAAAGCCTGCATGCCCTAAGAAATTTCATACAGGTCTTCACATTCGTTGGAAAGCGGTTTGGAAATCGATTCGATTTTGCCTTGTCCTTCTCAATTCCTTTGTTGGAAATAGCTGTGTCCCGGCACAATTCCCTGGTTGACTATAAATGGCATTTTCCCAAATTCGACCTGAGATTATTCTGGTACATCTATGCGGAATTTTATTTCCAAGTTGATGATAAGCATTCTTGACTCCCTGTAAGCATAATATCATCCATGTAGACTTCCATAATGTGCTCCACCCGAATCAGAATGCGAGGCATGCATCATTTGGAATGTGGAAGGGCATTACACGAGGCCAAAGGGCATCCTCGTAGGCATATGTGCAATGGGCAGGTGAAGATGATGCATTCTCACTGGTCTTCTGACAATCGAATTTGGAAGTAACTTTGAATAGCCATCTAGGAAACGAGTAAAAGGGTTGGCTAGAATTCTTTCGTTTGGTCCGTGAAGGGTAGAGAAAGTGATCCTTTCTTTTCACCTCATTTAGCCCTTCTATGTGTCAACCCATCGCTCCGACGTGGTAAGGCGGGTGAGCCACTCTCCCTTCTCATTATGCACGATGGTTACCCTGATTTTTGGCTGGCAGGTTGGACTCACCTAAGTGCTACCGAATATAGGGTAAATGATACCAGCTTGTATCAATTTTAGGACTTCTGCACGTACCACCTCCTGCATGTGAGGATTCAATCCCCTCTGCGACTGCCTTACTGATTTTTCTTCCTCCTCCAAATAGATATGATGTGTCTGGCTATTTGGGCTAATTCCTTTAGGTCGGTGATTTTCCTTGATAGCACTGCTTGTTCTCCCACGGGGATGTCCAACGGGCTGTTTTCTGTAAAGTGCGGCCGGGGAGGATATGATAGTGGGCATTGCCCATGTTCTTCTAAGTATCATGGCACACTGATTACAAGGCGGGGCTTGAGAACCAGCTTTTGAGGCTCATTGATTCCTTCCTCCATCAGCAAAGGTAGGATTTCTTCCTTCTTTCTCCATGGCCTCTACACAGTATACAAGTCTTGGGTTCCCTACAGCTCTTCAGAACACTCAGATAATTCCTCAATCAGCACATCCTGCAATTGTTGTTGCTCAGCTTGTTCCTCTAGGATAGTGTCAATTATGCAAGCCTCCTTTGGACCCTCTTCCATTGGTTGCATATGCTTTTTGCTCAAGTGGAAGATATTGAGCTCTAAAGTCATGTTCTCGAATGTAAGTTGCATAACTCCATTTCGTCAATTAATGATTACATTGGAGGTGGCTAAGAATGGTCTTCCGAGGATGATAGACACATAATTATTCCCCATTGCACCCGGTTATGTATCAAGCACAACAAAGTCTATAAGATAGTAGAATTTGTCCACTTGTATTAAAACATCCTCCACAGTTCCCTTTGGTATTTTTATGGATCATTTGCAAGGAGACGATGTGATGGGAAGTGGGCTTAAGCTTTCCCCGAGCCAATTTGCTTATACACACTAAATAAGGCCTTGAGGTTGAGCGCTGGTTCCCAAGTCTAGGTGCGTACTCTTTACCTGGTGCCTCGATATTCAGCGAGATGGTAAGAGCAGCAGGATCTTTTGTATTTTATTAGAGTCTTGCAACGAATGGTAGCCTTGACTTGTTAAATCGGAAAGGCCTTCTTGTCACCATTTAACCCTCTCTTCACTTGTATAGTCACTTGAAAAATTTGCAAGATTGAATCTGTTTGATCCATGTTTGCGGGGGATGTTGACCTTCACCTGCCTTAGCACTTCTAGAATCTCAGCCTGGTTGATGGCCTTCTTCTTGATTTTTAGTGCTTAAGGAAAAGGTGGAGGTGTGCTCTTCTTCACTGCATCTTCTTTAATCACTAACTCCTCTGGTTTAACTTCTTTTGCCTCCTGGCCTTCTTTTGCTAGTTTAGGGACTGGCTGCTCAACCTCCTTTCCACTTCTCAAAGTGATCACTGCCTTGACTTCATATATCCTGGAAGTTGGTTCGTTGGAAGAGCTCAAATTCATGCGCTCCACAGGATTGAGGTACATTATTACAGGGAAATTTTCCTTTCACTTCTTGGTAGTTAGTCAACCTTGAAATTGGAACACTGCGGGTGTATTGAGCTTTTGAAACCATTTCATTTAGAAGCCCATTCCATTATCTTTGTTAAGAGTGCTCTCCACCGATGTTGATTCTACGATTGCTGGGCGCATTTCTTTATGCTCTTACACATTGAGTCGATTTCACATTGAGCGCATACCTCCTACACAAAATTTCCCACAACCTTGATCAGATTCAGAATAGCTTGCTCAATTGGAGATGAGGGGATGGTGGTGGTTGTGGTTGAGATGAGGAACCACATTGTTGTCTTACAGGGAGTATATCTTTGGAGGGTTTGGCTTCGGAGAGTTAGGATGGATTCTCAGTTAGGGTTGATGATGAGTATATAAAATACTCATGCAAGCCTAATCTTTTTATGGTTGTGTGTTTTTTATGTCAAATAAGTGCCACTGTCACTCTAAATGTTCATATTTATGATTAGATGATCCATTTGGCGGGCGGTGCGGGTGGAGCGAAGACACAACGAAAAATTGGAAAATCGGCAAATAGAACTGCTTGATTTGACCTTTCAGTTTTCTGCTTATTAATGGGAAATCAAATGGCTCCAAAATACCCAGAACTACATTCTAGACTTCACAAGCTTTCCAACAAGACCAAGATCACTCAATTCGGAATCCGGATGAGGGAGATACGCACTCGGGAAGTCGGAGCAAAAACAAGGAAGCGACTGCAGAGCACAGCAACCAACCAGTTCTATTCTAGGTGCATTTGGTATAAAATGACATCTTATGGAGCTGTTCTTGGTATGTAGTTCCTGACTGCAAGATCTTTAAACCAGGAGGTCCAAGAATGTGCAATTAGGAGTTCAGGGAGAGGGAGTTATGGCCGTTCAAAGACAAGAGAGAAGAGATAAAGCAACACAGTCTGCGCCCGACTGCGTGAATCCTACTCCCGAGCGTGCAGGGAGTGATTTTACGGTGCTCCCGCGCACCGGCATGGGATTTCACGCACCAGCGTGGGCGGCAAATATGAAGACCCTATTTTGGTCTATTTCAAGGCCCATCAAAGGGATTTGAGTGGGAGTATAAAAATGGACCACCAGGAGGTATATAATGGGACTTTTGGAGGAGAAAGGGAGAGAGATAAGCGTGGAGACACCTTAGGGCTCTCGGGGAGTAGAGCCTAGGGTTTGAAGACGACTTGCAAGCTGTTGTGAGAGATCGGGGAGACGACACTAGCCATCATTACGCCCTAGTTTTTGTCTTCCCTTTTCTTTGTTTTCCTTGTTTTCCTTTTAAGAATGTTTAAGATCCGGTTTCAACTGCTATTTATTGAATGTCTTATCTCCATTCTAATTTCATGCTTGCCTTAATCAACATAGGCATGTAGGCCATGGTTTTGAAGATCGAGAGATGATAAACCCTAGGGACATGGATAAGATTTAATTGTGGTCAATCATGAGTGAGAATGCGTGTGGTTTTAATAAGTGGCATTGAGGGTCGTTACTAATGCATCCTGAGTTTTGAGGGTTTTGAGAATGAAGTCTTGATATGACCTACTCTTGGAGATAGGGTGCCGATGCTCGAGAGAGATCGACATTTACATAAGATTAACTTTGTCATCAATAAAAGGCTCTGAAAACCATTAAATGATTTCTTGGCTATCCTTCGGATGTGGTAGGTGAAAATCGAAAATTTAGTATTTATTTTATATATCTTTTTACTTTAGTTCGAATTAAATCATAAATACTTTTAAATTATCCGAATGGTAGTGAAAATTGAGAATTGGTACCCAGCCAGAGCTCATTCACCGAGAGGCGGTAACTCACTCACTACTTTATTACTTGTATCGGCAGCGTGCGCTGCGCCGCGGTGGCGAATTTAATTCACGCATACGTGGCCTATCGAGTTTTGAGCGTGGATTCTTGAATGAGTGTAGCTATTGATATTGATTGAAATACTTTGACTCTATTTTGGATAGGTGTTAAGACGAACATATACAAATTTATGGCGATTATTACCAAAAGGACTATTATCTAATCCAAACAGGCGCCAAAAAACTTGTTAAGAGACCAAATGAATGATGTATATGTGAAATATGGTCAAGGGGTAGATGGCTGGTAAATACTCAAAAGCGATTTGAAGCAGTAAGTGTGTACTCAAAAACTAAAATGAAAGGTCTTGACACTCAGCCCCTTTCATGAAGTGCACGGGTCATACAAGTAATAAAGTGGACTCTAGGAGTCGGATATACGTACCACGAGGATTTGTAGTTCTCTCTAATTGGAATTTGATCCCTTTGATTACAAGAGCTCTTCACTATTTAGGCGACCAAGTAGGATGTCGAATAAAATCAATTTAATTGAAACAAAAACGATTTAAAACTAAAATCTAAAAATCTACCAAATAAACAACTACTTAATTCTAAAGGTATGAAGAGTCACTAGGGATGGGGATAATTATTTACAAGCAGTTTGCATTTCCTTGAAAGTGCAGCATTTGTGCTTGAGTTGAATCTTTGGTTGTCCAAAACAGTGTAGTATAGATTGGATTTCTCCATACCTTATACATTTCACTATCTAACACACCATAATATTCCTTTTCGGAGGACAAATGGTTCAATATTCTGTAAAATTGGCACTCTTTTAAGATTTGATTGTTTTTCTTTTTCAATACTTCACAACCATTTCTCAGGACTGAAGAATTCTTACCCTCATAGACAGGATAATTGATGAGCTTAAAAGTCATCTATTTTTAGTCCATTTTTCTGTTGATTTTAATGTAAAAAGGAATAATTAAGATGCAGAAATATGAAGAAACTCACCAAATTTGTTATTTGCAGGAAGTACAAAGAAAGAATCCACGGTGGAAAAATCTGATGGCGGCGGGTAAAAATCTGAGAAAATAGCGGGTGATGACAGTACAGCTTTAAACTTCAATGTTTGCAAGTTTTGGGGTTTTACCGCGGTCCAGGTTATGAGATCGCGACATCAGGAAAATTGAGAGAATTTGATGCAGATCGCGACGGGGATCTAAGATGAGCGGTGAGTTGAGCATGAAGCATAGAAGTGATGTCGCGACAACATCGTAAATGTCGCGACAAGGTTCTGTCACGACGGGATAGAGGTCGTGACAAGAGAATCGACTTGAAGCTATGACATGTTTGGAAGGATAAGTGGGATTAGCGAGAAGGCGTTGTGGCGAGGGTGCGAAGTCGTGACAACGCAACAGTGAAGAGGCCTCTCCACGAAGCATGGCGAGGTCGCGACATGGATCCGAGTCGCGGCGTGAGACTTCTTTCGGAGTTAGGCGTAAAGAAAGAAGTGATGTCGCGGCGTGAGATTGATGTCGCGACGCCGGGAACCTAGTTGAAGCCTCCGAGACCCAAAGGCGTGTCGAGCATGAGATCGATGTCGCGACACTATGAAGGACCAGTTCAAAGTTGCAAAACCATGAAGTGATGTCGCGACAAGATATTGATGTCGCGACATCGAAGACAACGATTGAGACTTTGTGGAGTCATGAGCTGATTTGCGACGAGGGATGGATGTCCGCGACAGCGGGAACCATCTGAAGTGAAAAGCTGGCGAGCCATAAGGCGTCATTACGACCGAGAGGTGATGTCGGCGACATCAAGAGCTAATCAATGGAAGCTTGTAAGTTCTTGGGCGTGTCGCGACAGCAAGAAGCGATCGAGTTGAAAGATGTCTGATGGCGACAAGATTGAAGCATGTAGTGATCCAGTTGATATCCGCGACATTAGGTTGTTGTTCTGAAAATAGAAAACTTCGGTTGAAATTTACAAGAATAGGAAGCTGTTGTGGCGACCACGAGTTGATGTCGCGATATCGAGAAACGATGAAACACGCGGATCCATGGCGATGTCGCGATAGAGATTGATGTCGCGACGCGAAGACAAGTTGAATCGTAGAAGACTTGGCGAGATGCGCGACGTGAATTGATGTCGCGGCGTCGGGGCTGGACTTCTGAAGACTTAAGGCGATGTCGCGGCGTGAATCGATGTCGCGACGCGGATGATATCGCGACAAAGGAGTTAAAGTCGCGACACGAACGTGCTGTAGACCCGACTCGCGGAAATCCACAGCGCATTGGGATTAGGGACCGCGAGAAACCCTATCATCACGTAACTACCCGGCTCATAAAAGTAGCTTGGCGACACGAGCGAGAGATGCGGGTAGTGAAGAATAATTTTTATATTTTCTTTTAGTTTTCTTTTTCTTTTCTTTTCCTTTTCTTTCTTGATATTGATAGTTAGGGTAGATTAGATTTATCGTTTTAGTTTTCGTTTCTTTTACGGAATTGGATGTATTTATACGACGGCCGAATCACGAATTAGTTCTTTTCAAATTACTACCTCAAATCTTTGAAGTTCGAGCGAGTTCACGGAATTCAATTTCCAGGTTTCATTTGCGGTTATTCTTATGATCGGAGGAATCTTTGTAGGGTGTAGTCGATAATTAAGGAATCGACTTCCAATAGAGTGAATCTTTACCTAGTGATATCTCTTTCTGTAGTCGTTCCGGCTGACTCTTGAATTTGGGTTTATGAATTTACTTCTAGTGTTAGGTTTCTTGTTTTTCGTCGAATATCAGTTTCTTATCCAGTTATAAGATTTGTCTCATTGCTACGATTTCAAGGAGGCCCTCACGAGTGACTGAAGCCGATCCTAGAGTTATGAACAATCGCTTGAAAGGTATATTAACTTTGGTATTTAAGATCCTAATGAGCTTTGCAAGTTTACTTGATAAATCTCTTCTCTTGAAATCAAGAATGAGTTGAATGAGTTATCAATTTAAACAAGCGAAGTTCACCTAAATTCGAATAGTGAGGCCGATCAGGTGTTAGGCGAGATCCTAATCAAGGAGAATTTGATCTATTCTAATTTTGAGGAAGAGCATCTGGAAGTTGTATATCCTTGCTTGACCGATCTAGCGGGAGCTGAGTTCTGATCCAATAAAATGTTAATGAAGTATTGAAAAGAAAAATACCCCGGATCAAAAATCCTTTTAAAAGTAGTTATCTCATTCCACTGTCTTGAAAAGAATCGGGAAAAATTAGAGAATGTGAAATGTGGAGTGTGGAGAGATCGGCTTTGCGCTAAACGCCTTGTCTGATTTAAAACCTGAAATATTGAGAAGTTTTATCATTAGTAACTTCTGAGGAATTGGTACTTCACTATATGATATCACTTGCAGTGTGCTATACGAAGATAATTATTCAGTGTCCATTTGTTTTCTTAACTATTCTTTATTCTTTATTCTTTATATTCCAGTTTATTTGATTGCTCATTTACTTTACTCGTGTTAGTATAATTTCCGACTTAAATTTGGATTCGATATCACTTTATGGTCCCGAAATAGTCTGAAGCTTGAGTAGTCGAGGGGTAGTTGATTCAAAATTGAGATCTACGTGGGATGATATACGGACTTATATCCATTTATTACTTGTCGGCACATTGCACTTAGAATATCGGGCCAACCAAAATTGAAAATGATTAACTTTCAGGAGATTTTTGGTCTTAAGCAGGTTTTATGGTGCAGGTTCAGAGTTAAGATAATAACTCTTTGGTAATTGTGCGACCAAATATGTAAGTGTTTTGAGTCAGAGAGGGTCATCAAGTTTTATGGCCTTGGATGCTTGGGGATCACAAAGAATTTAGTAAATCAATATTCGAGACCGAAAGAAGGAAATACTAATTTGGACATTTTGAAGAAGCAAAATAGCTTTAAACTGAGTGATTGTCCTTGCCCTTGCTTTAACAAAACCATATTAGCAGAAAATATTTGTTGACGAGCTAATCCTATTAATGTAAGTGTGTTTTGATTTTAGGAACAAAGAAGTTTAATGTACATGAAACATACATTTCTTGATCGATTACAGCGAGACAATTAGAGAGAACACTCATAAGCTTGAGAAAGATAAAGAAGAGTGGAAAAACCAGTATGTGGATGAAGAGGCAGGGATCGAGGTTGAGGAAGTACATATAGAAGAAGCTAGAAGGCCTCCAGTCAACGTCTGATGGAGGACTTCACGGGACGTCTCTGGGAAGAATACTCGGCAATCGAGGCGGCTGCGGTTGATGCTAATAATTTGGCGAGCTTGACACTGATTCTGATGGTCGGCGGCATCCGGTTCGCAGTCGTCCGCGAAGATCAACGAGCTTTGGGAAGATTTCTGGATGGCTAATACGGTGAAGTTGAATGGGGTGAGACGGAGATCATAAAGCTGCACATTCCCATTCTCTTTCTAAGAGATTACAACGGCTACATGGTATGAATCTTTACCCGTATGGTTACGTGATACTTAGGAAGAGTTAGTAGGAGCTTACCCAGGTAGATTCTTTCCTAGCCCTACGCCCACAGAGAAAGGAGGAAATCATTGTGTTCCGGCGGGGGAAGATGAAAGCACGTATGTAGCTTGGGAAAGATTCAAGCGGGTTGGCGAGAAGATGTCTATGCATGGGATAGATCTGAGAAGGCAGCGAGATGGACATTGTATATCATGCAGCGAATGATATATCAAAAGGGATCATTGATGCTTCATCTTTGTGGAGCATTCAAACGAAAAGTCTTTGAAGAGGCAAAGAGGCGATTGAAGACACGGCTAAATGTAATATGAAAACTCCTTCAGAGCTTTCAAGGAAACAGCGGAGAAGGGGATCATGGAGGCGAGCGAGATGACGATAAATGGAAGCGAGTTGGATGCCATTATGCACGGGTTGGACAAGCGAGAAGAAAGACACACCTTGCTCATGAAATAGGAGCGAATTGAAAGAGAGTTGAAGGGAAGTGCGAGAGAGACAGGCGAAGAACTTTATGATCTTCGAAAGAGGTTAATTATTTGGGTGAGCCAAGGCTTACCATTTGGTAATCTTAACACAGTAGCACATTATCGCTGGCTTAGCGAGGAACCATGAGAATTTCTCTTATGGTGGAGGGGCTTCCACAAGGCCCAGGCATGGACGGAACCTCACGGGGTTATCAGCGTATGGGTTCCGGCGGCTGACAACGAAATGAACACAGTGAATATGTCAAGGTCGAGAGGGAGGGCCCCGTCTTTTGAAGAGCAGTCTTTGAGTTCATGGGGGATAATAAGAAGATTTGTTTAACCTCGATGAACAAGAAGTTTGCGAGTTAGGCTTAAGCGCTGCCAATTCTCAAAATTTTCGAACACCACCAATGCATCCACTGAAGAACACGGAGACCTGAAGTAGGAATGGTATTTTTAACCTGTGAAGCCCGGAGGAAAGATGCCTTCTAGTGACACGGAAGAACAGGCGCATGGCTATGCGGCTTAAGAATGGGAAGGAGTTAGAGAAGAAGAGAGATGAAAGAAAAATGACGAGTGAAGAAGAAAGCCGGAAAGAGAGAAAGAGAGGAGTGCGAGGAGAATGAAGAAAGAATAGAAAGGAAGAACATCCAGTCAAAGCTGCGGTCCCATTTCCGCAGTATGAGAAGTGTGAGATGGAGGAAGCGGTTTGCAAGGTTTCTTGAAACTTTCAGAAGGCTGGAGATCAGTATGCCATTGCGAAGTGGTGACTCAGATGCCACTGCATGCAAAATTTACGAAGGACATCTTGAGCAAGAAAAGAAGAAATAGTAGGAAGGAATAGTGAATCTCAACGCCACTTGCGGTCACGTGTCAGAAAAAGAACTACCGGTAAAGATGAAGGACCGGGGAGTTTCACAATTCTTTGTATTGTTGGAGGAATTGAATTCGGGGAAGCTCTCTGTGACTTCGGGAGCTAGTATCGATTGATGCCTCTTTACATTTGCCCGAAAAACTAAGTTTGGGGAGCTTACTCACATTCTTTGTTGCTCTTGAATGCGAGACGGTCGATGGTAAAACTGAAGAGTCATTGAAGATATGCGGTCCCTTTGTTGGGAAGTTTTTTCCAGGTAGACTTCATCGTGCGGACATGGAAGAAGATTCTCAAGTACCCCACGCTATTGGGAAGGCATTTCTAGCTCACGGGTGCCACGATTGACATCACGAGAGTTCTTACCTTGAGGGTTGGAAGAAGTAGGCGCACCTTGATAAAAAGTATGAAAAATATAGACCGAGGAACAAGGAAAGTTGCAATGTAGTGATTTTGTCTATACTTCAATCTGATGTTAGCAATGATTGCTAACACTCAGTTTTTATCAATGAAAGAGATGAATTCCCGGTATGCGAAGATGTGTCACGAGTCCCCGCCTGGCAGTTTCATTCTAAAAGCGTGTTGAGCTTTAACAAAGCAGCGATAATGGGGAAAATATTGAAAAAGAGGAAATTCATCAAGAAACAGAAGGGCTAGTTTTGAAAGAGTTGCCATGTCATTTAAATTATGCTTACTTAGAATTACCAAAGAAAAAACCCGATGATCATTTAGCCCGGGTAAGTGGTGAGGAACAAGAATTCTTGAGAAGATATTAGGAAGCATAAGGAATCGCTAGCTTGGTCCATTGAAGAGTGAAGGAATCGGTCCATCCAATTTGCATGCATAAGATTCTGCTAGAAGAGACTGAAAACCATCTGTAGAACACCGAGAGGAGGCGAGATCAGTGATGAAGGAAGTAGTCGAAAAGGTACTGGTGTTAAATCTTGGTTTTATCTATGCTATTTCGAGATGGTCATGGGTGAGCCAGTCCATGTGGTTCAAAGAAAGAGGGGTTTCTTGTGATCGAAGTAAGAAAAGCGAATTGATTAAAGCAAAAACGATGACGAGGATGGAGGGTATGTATTGATTACAGAAAGTTGAATACAGCAACCAGAAAAGATCATTTCCCTTTGCCTTTCATTGATCAGATGTTGGACAGGTTAGCAGGACACCCTCACTTTTGTTTTCTGGATGGGTATTCAGGATACAATCAGTGCTATTGCACGAGGATCGAAGAGAAGACCACGTTCCGCATCGCCTGCTTATGGTACCTTTGCCTTGAGAAGGATGCCATTTGGGCTATGTAATGCTCGACTACATTCGAGAGGTGTATGATGTCTATATTCTCGATTTGGTTGAAGAAGTGATGAAATTTTCAAAAGCGGATGACTTTGCGTGTATGGATCCAGCTTTGATCAATGCTTAAACAATCTAAAAGCATTGCTTCAAAGATGAAGGCTCAGCATTGTAGCGAATTGGGAAAAATGCCATTTATGGTGGCCAGAAGGTATTGTTCTTGGGCATAAAATTTACGCTCTTGTGGACTAGAAGTTGACCAGTCCAAGGTATCCATTATCAAAACTCTTGCACCACCTACTACAGTAAAATGAGTAAGAAGCTTCTTGGGGCATGCTGGATTTTACAGGAGATTCATCAAAGACTTTTCAAAAATAGCCAGACCACTATGCAGATTATTGGAAAAAGATACAAGGTTCAATTTTGATGACTCCTGCAAGGATGCTTTTGAAGAAATCAAGATCAAATTGGTGTCTGGCTTTTATAATGGCTGCACAGGGAATGGGATCAGGGATTTGAAATAATGTGTGATGCCAGTGATTTTGCTATGGGAGTTGTGTTGGGGCAAAGAAAAGAGAAAATATTCAGGGCCATATACTATGCTAGTAAGACCTTCAATGAAGCATAAGAGAACTACTCAACAACTGAAAAGGAGATGCTAGCCATAGTATTTGCTTGTGAAAATTTAAACGATACATTTTAGGATCTATGTGGTAATTCACGCGATCATGCGGCAATCAAATACGATGTCGAAAAGAAATTCGCAGGAATTGATAAGGTGGGTCTCTGGCATTTGCGAGAGTTGATTTGAAATCAAGGATAAAAGGGATAACGATGTGATAGCTGATCACTTGTCAAAAGAGTAGAAAGAAGCGTGATGAAGAAGAAAAATGTGATGTTAACAGTGAACTTCCCGGATAGGCAATTGTTTAAGGTTTCCTTCAACTTCCATGGTATCGCGATATTGTGAATTATCGGCTTGTGGAGTAATGCCTTCAGAATTAAGCTACCAACGAGAAGGAAACTCAAACGACGGCGAATATTATATTTGGGATGACCCATTAATATTCAAGGAATGCGTCATGATAATAGAAGATGTGTGCCAGAAAGTGAACAAGGCAACATTTTAAATGAATGCCATGCATCACCATATGGGGACATTTTTCCGGAGAAAGAACAGCTCACAAGATACTCCAATCAAGGGTTTTATTGGCCCACAATCTTCGAGGGTGTCTTGAGTGGGTTAAATTATTGTGATAGATGCAAAGTTGGGGAAATATGTGCAGCCCGAGGTGAAATGCCCCTAAAGGTATTATGGTGATACAAATTTTTTTGATGTATGGGGAATAGATTTTATGGGACCCTTTCCACCATCATTTGGAAACCTGTACATCTTTGCTAGCGATGGAATTACGTTCCAAATGGGTGGGCGATAGCTTGTCCGAGAATGATGCTAATACGTTTGTGAGTTTCTTGCGAAGAATATTTTGGCGATTTAGGAACACCCGAGGAACTATCATTAGTGATGGGGGAACCCACTTTGTAAAACTCATGAGCAGGTATGGGATCAAGCATGTAATGAGTTTAGCTTATCATCCCGAACCCGATGGATAGCGAAATTTCCGGCGGGGAGGTCGAATACTTGAAAAGGCGTAGGCTCGAGCGGGGAAGGATTGGTCTTCCAAACTTGATGATGCGCACGGCTTCTGGGTATACCAAACCCCCGATGGAATGTCCCCATGCGAGTTGTGTTTGTGGCAAAGCCATGTCATCTACCTCTTGAATTAGAATACAAGGCAATGGGTAATGAGAAGTTAAGCTCGATTGCAAGAACGAAAGGAAGAGAAAAGATTGCTCAGTATGCGAATTGGAAGAATTGAAATGAAGCCTATGATAATGCTAGAATATACAAAGGACAAGACAAAGAAATGGCATGATCGAGAGAATTTTGAAAGAGTTCGAGAGAGAGAGCAGTTTACTGGCTGTTTAATTCTAGGCGAAATTGTTGTTTCAGGAAATTAAAATCGATTGGAGTGGGCCATACACGGTGGTGTCAAGTACTACATTTGGAGGCGGGTGACAACCCCCGGGGCGATCTTGTGAAGAATTCAAGGTCAATGGACAAAGGTTAAGCATTATCTAAACGGGGAAGGGAAAATGAAGAACTCAGGTTCTTGAGGAAAAGAAGAAGTACCCGCAACCAATGAAGTCACAGCTAAGGACTCAAAAGCGGCGACTAATGGGAGGCAACCCATAAGGATTTAATTTCTGGTTTAAGTTTTGAAATACTTTTCTTTAGTTGTAGAATTTAGGTCAGATTTGTTTTTATAAGGATAGAATTAATTTTTGAAAATGCGATTGTAGTTTAATTAGCTTTTCTTGGATGTGCAGTAAACACACGGTTGAACATGAATGGCAAGGCAATCACGGGAACATTTCAGCCCGACTTCTGAGAGAAAGTCTAACATAGAAGGAAGAATGACGCCAAACACAACGATGCAGCGAATATACTTGAATTATTTGACAAATCTTTGCTTGATGCCGTAATGTCTAAAGGGTTTAGGAGAAATAAGAAAAAAAAAAAAGTTTTGAGATCATTGAATTAAGGGCCCTAGGTGGCAGCAAGAAGCGTAATCGCGGTATCAAAAAATATCTGCGATGGCTGCTACAGTGATGTTGTGACTGTTTTTGAAGAAAAATGACTGAGGTGATATTGAGGAAGGGTGCGCCCGTGACACCAACGTGAAGTCGCTGACAATTAAGGATTTCAAAATGGAGAAAGGATGCGACATCAAGCAATTCACTAGAAAACCTTGTATTGTGCGACATCCTAAGTATGTCATGACATGCGCAACAGTGCTGTGCTCACTTTAAAAAGCCACAAATTCAATGACCTCGGAAATAAAAAGCTGCGAAAATTGAAGTCGCGACGTGTTTTAATGAAGCAACCAGCCCACAAACATTGATTGAATTGCAACTGTTGGAAACTTTCTCATTCACTCCAACCCACATAGCTATTCACCTTCTTCCTCCTTCTGAATCTCAACCTCTGAAAACCCTAGCTTTCCAAACCTTCTGAAAAGTTTGTCTTCCGTTTCCAATGGCTGAAATTCCCAACCTAATCCCCTAACCTGAAGCGAGATTATAGGGAACATGAGCGACCGGAAGAAGAAACTGCGAAAAACGATTAGATGAGTCGTCGGGAAGAGTAGCGAGGAGAGGTGCCATCGAAACACCGGCTCAGGCAGCTTCTCAGGCGAGAAAAGGAAAGGAAAGATGAGAGAAGAAGAAAGTAGAAGATTTCGGTGTCGGGGCAGAGAATGTACTCCAGGTGGAAGAAATATTGTACAACAAGGGTTTGTCGCGGAGAGGAGATTCAAAAACCATGTTACTCCTTTCAGGGGTATTGAAGCGAAGGATGGGAGAATCTCTGCTTTCCATCAGAGGTATACAGCCAGTGAGAGTTTCTCAAATTTGGTAGGAAGGAAGGATGGAGCGGTTTATGTTAGAGGGAGTGCGGGTTTCATATGGCTAAGGCCATCAACGAGGCCTATGGCATGGCAGTGCATAAACATGGTTCCAAATTCAAGAAACTTTTGGAAAAACCAGATTTTGAGAAGATTGCCAAGAAGCTCACTAACGGTAAGGTGCAGCTGAACCAAGGAGAAGGAATGCCAAGAACATTGAGCGGGGAAACCTTCTTGAGAAGAGGCTAAGGTATGGTTTACTTCACAGCTTGTTTTGGTTCCCTCTGAAACACGTGCAGTGAGAGGAAACAGGCGTATTCTTTGTATGCCATTCTAAAGGGAATCTGAGAATCTAAATATAGGGTTTCATAGAGAATTCTATCGCGGGTATCATGGAAGGGAACAAAGAGGTCTTATTCTCGCAATGACAATCGCTTGTTCTATGCTTGAAGGTACAGGGTGAAAGAGGTTTGCAGGAATCGAGGAAGAAGAAATACGAGCTTCACCACTCATCGACAGGAGTTAGCGAAGGACCCAGAAACCTTGAAGAGGGAGTCTTTGGTAGAGAGCAGGAGATGAAGCCCAGTGAAGAACCGGAAAAGGAGACTTCGGAGGACTGGCGTCGGGAGCGAGCACCTAGAAAACTCACGACAACAATGATTATATGTTTGCGGGCAATGAAGGCGAAGATGAAGGCAGCCCGATAGACTTCTCCGCATCCCGCCCGGTTCTCACGTGCGAGCGAAACTTCCAACATGGAGAAAGCTCGAGGAGCCTGAGAAACGATTGATGCGGAAGCTCTGCGATACTGCATGCGAAGAGAGTGGAAGTGAAAGAAGAATTGGAACTACGTGCGAGAATTCGGAGAAGCATTGCGAAAGAATTGAAAGAAGAGACCCGTACGGTGGGAGGAGAAAGCTAATAGAAAAAGAAAAGGAGCATGAAATGGAGCTACGGCCCAGAAAGAGAGCAGCCGATGGGGAGAAGAAATTGAACGAGAAGAAAGAGGAGCAAAATGGGAGAAAAAATTTTGGCGACAAGGGGAAGAGTTTAAGAAAGAAATGAAGGAAAGAGATCTGTCACATTGCGAAACTCAAACTTCAGTCATGAAGCATTTTATAACAACTTGATTTGAAGTGATTCTCGACTCTTAAGCCCGATAAAGAGAAAGAGATCTGAGAGCGAGGAAGCAAAATTTGGGGGTAATCAAGGATTCAAGTTTTTAGCTTCTGAGTCTCTACGAGAAGATTTTGAGAATAGATTGGATGATAGAGACAAGAAGCAAAAAGATCTGAGAATCCTACGAGGCGAAAGAATGATTTGGAAAACTTAGATACGATTAACAACAATCTTGCACTTAAATTCCTAAGTTATATTTGAAATGGAGAATAATGAATGGCTTGGGAAGAGCGGGATGAGTTGAACAAAAGGTTGATCTCTCTAATGAGATTTTCATTGAGAAGAACAAATGGAGAAGGAAACCAAGAAGAAAGGAAGAGAAGAGAAATGAAAATTCTGAATTCCCGGCCCGATTAGGTACATTAGACCTAGATCCCCCGACATCTTTGCTCTGTGGCTATTTCAAAAGAAAAAAATAGACCTTCTCCCTGCATAACTTTCATTACCATCCTTATCCAATACTGTGTATCCAACTGCTGCAATTGAATCAGTAATAAAATGAGAAATTTAAATTGAATTGTTGTGTGCTATTTTGAATTTGTTTGATTCAATGTTGTTATGCTTTGTGGTTGCATGATTAGGAAATTAAAGTAGAAATTAGTTCGAATAAGCTGGCGAAGTCACGATAATTTGAAGATTGAATGACCGATTAGATTAGGAATGGTGAAATGTAGAATAAAGGCGAATGAATACGAGTTTGATTGAAACACAAGGTGCGAGATTACTTAAGTCTAGCGATAAGTCGAGGAATTGAGGAAAGTAATACAATAGAAGGACAAAACATATTTTGAGTTTGTGTTATTAACAATAAGTCAAGGAACATTGAATATCAATTAATTTAAATACTCACCCAGCCAAAATGAGTCGAGGTACTCCACATGGTTAGTCATATTGTCCGAACCAAATTCTAGAATTTGTTAGATTATTAGTTGAGGGCGAAATCTGGGTGATACGGTACGACAGAATGATGCGAGCCATTCTTGGATAGTTTAGCCATTTTTAGCCATCCACACTCATCTTGATGCATATACCTTAGTTCGAGAGGGAGTGAGCCGACGGCTTATTTTCAAAAATAACCAATGAAACCCCCCGAGCCATTCTAAGAAATCAATCCTTGTTAAAGAACCTATGATTACCCGAGGTGAGGAGGAAGAAAGAGCTGAAGTTCGAGTATATGTTTTTGAGGAACTCCAAGGGAATGAAAAGAAAAGACGAAAGCGAGAAGAATGCAATAGAAAAGAACGCTTATAGGGATAAGTTTTATCTTGTGGCTAACTCTCTTGAACAATTAGAAGTTCTTAGGGGTGTTTCAACACTGGTACCCTAATGCCATGGTATGGGGGCCTGCAACCCGAAGTTCGTAGAGGCCCAAAGAAAGCTTTAAAGTTAAAACATTGCACTATCCTTGAATGGTGACAAACAAAAGAATTTTCCCCAGTGGAATTTCAAGTGATAAATAAGTGGCATACAATTACGAGATTGAAGAAATCGAATGTCCCAAACATGAAGTTTAGGGGAGTTTATTAGAGAGAACTACAAGGAAGAAAGAGGCGAGAAAGAGGAAAAAAGGTTCGAGGGTAATCTTAACCTAAAATTCCTTCCATCCACCCATTACCCGGGCCTTTAACAATATAAGCCCCAGACACGATTGATCTTGAGAGAAATTTGAAATCACCCTAATTAGTGAAGTGGAATCGTATAGAGAAAAGAAACAAGAGCCTATGATTTGGAAATATAAAAAGCGATCAAAGCGTGAAGGACTTTAGGGAGTTAAATGACTCGATATGAAAATGAGAAAGGAAAATAATCTATTATTCATTTAGGATCAGATGATTATATTTGTTTGTAAAACAATTTCAACCGAGTTTAGTTTTGTATAGTATAAAGTAGAAACCTGACCTTGAAGCTGGACTTGAAGGTAGATGTACGAAATAATGCATACCTTGTATTTCAATTAAATTGAATGCCAGCTGAACAAATCGAGAAAAATGTCCTTAAAAATTTTCTTTTATTTTGTTTGAGAATGAAACAATTCTTTCTTTCTTTGCTTGAGGGCAAGCAAAACTTTAAGTTTGGGGAGTTTGATGAGCTTAAAGTCATATTTTAGTCCATTTTTAAATTGATTTTAATGTAAAGGAATAATTAAGATGCGAAATATGAAGAAACTCACCAAATTTGTTATTTGCGGGGAAGTATAAAGAAAGAAAGAAAATGGTGGAAAAATACGTGGCAGGCGGAGTAAAAATCACAGGGAAAATAGCGAGGCGAAATGAAAACAGGCGGCTAACTAATGTTGCAAGTTTTGGGGTTTACAGTCCGATTATGAGGTCGCGGCATCGCGGGAAAATTGAAGGAGGAATTTGATGCCGGTCGCGGCCGGGGATCCTGAATGGGCGGGCGAGGATTGAGCGAAAGCATGAAGAAATGATGTCGCGTGACATCGTAATGTCGCGACAAAGGTTGATAATGGCGACAAAAGGGATAGAGGTCGTGACAAAGAATCGACTTGAAGATATGACATGTTTGGAAGGATAGGTTGAGGTGCTTGAGCTATTGTCATGACCAGAGGACTAAAGTCGAGCAAAGCAACAAGTGAGGCCTCGAAAGCATAAATTTGAGATCGCGACATGAGATCGGTCGCGACATGAGACTTTGCTGTTGAGAAAATTTGTAAAGAAAGAAGTGATGTCGCGACGTGAGATTAATGTCGCGACATCAGGAACCCCAGTTGAAGCCTCCAGAGACTAAAGCTGATGTCCCGACATGAGATCGATGTCGCGACACTATGAAGGACCAGTTCAAAGCTGCAAAACCATGAAGTGATGTCGCGACAAGATATTGATGTCGCGACGTAATGGCGATTGAGACTGTGGAGTCATGAAGGCGATTTAGCGACAAGGGATGGATGTCCGCGACAACGGGAACCATCAAGTGGCTATGAGCCATAGGCGATGTCGCGACGAGAGATTGATGTCGCGACATCGAAAATAATCGATGGAAGCTTGTAAGTTCTTAGGCGATGTCGCGACAACAGAGCAATCGGTTAGAAAGATACAGAATGGCGGCAGATTGAAGCATGCGGTGATCGATTGATGTCGACATTAGGTTGTTATTCGCGGAAAATAAAGAAAGCTTCCGGTTGAAATTCACGAGAATAGGTGCGCATTGTCGTGACCCGCAGTTGATATCGCGATATCATGAGGAAACCCGATTGAAACACGCGAGATCGCTTAAGTACGATGTCGCGACCAAAGAGATTGATGTCGCGCCTTGCAGAGACAAGTTGAATCTTTGTAGAAGACTTGGGTTGGTCGCGACGTGAAGTTGATGTCGCGACGTCGGGAACCTGAAGTTAGAGAGGCTCTGAGAAGACTTAAGCTGATGTCGCGACGTGAGATCGATGTCGCGACATGGATGATGTCGCGATAAGGGAGTTGAAGTGTGACTGAACATTAACATGGGCCAGCTCACTTGGGAAATCCACAAGGCTGCATTGGGATTAGGGACAGGCGAAACCTTAAATACGTAACTACCCGGCTCATAAAAGTGCAGGCGACACGGGCGAGAGATACGGGTATTTGAAGAGCTCATTTCTTTATTTTTCTTTTAGTTTTCTTTTCTTTTCTTTTCTTTTCTTTTCTTCAATATTGATAGTTAGAGATTAGATTAGATTTATCGTTTAGTTTCGTTTTCTAATTACGGAATTGGACCATGTATTTATCGATGAAGGCGAGATGCGGAAATTAGTTCTTTTCAAATTACTACTGAAATCTTTGAAGTTGGTTGTTCACGGAATTCGAATTTCCCGGTTCCATTTGCGGTTATTCTTATGATCGGAGAATCTTTGTAGGGTGTAATTCAATGGTAAGGAATCCGACTTCCAATAAGTGAATGCTATAGTCAGAAATTATGTTTCCTGTAGTCGTTTGACGACTCTTGAATTTACCCGGTTTATGAATTTACTTCTAGTGTTGGGTTTCTTGTTTCGATACGAGATATCGGTTTCTTATGCAGTTATAAGATTTGTCTCGTGCTCGTTTCAGGCCCTCTGGTGACCGCAGAGAAGAGGCCAGTCCTAGAGTTATGAACAATCGCTTGAAGGAAGTATATTAACCACCGCTAATTTAGGGATCCTATTGAGCTTTGCAAGTTTAAGCGATAAATCTTCTCACTTGAAATCGAGAATGAGTTGGATGAGTTATCGATTTAAACAAGCGAGTTCACCTAAATTCGAATAATTATTTAGATCCGGAGTGTTGTTGAGATCTAATCGAGGAGAGGGGGTGATCTTATTCTAATTTTGAGGAAAACATCTGGAAGTTGTATATCCTTGCTTGGCCAGATAACTTGGGAGCTAAGGTTCACAGTCCATAAAATGGGTATGAAGTATTGCGAGAAAAATACCCGGTCCAATCCCTTTTAAAAGTAGTTATCTCATTCCGTCTTGAAAGAATCGGGAAAAATTAGATAATGAAATGTAGGTGTGGAGAGATCCGGCTTTCTTGCCTAAACGCCTTGGGCCAGTTTTAAAACACGAGAAATATTGAGAAGTTTTATCGTAGTGACTACGAGGAATTGGTACTTCATATAGCGGTATACTTGATGTGTTCTCACGAAAGATAATTATTCGATTAATAATTTGTTTTTCTTACTTGTGCTTTATTCTTTATTCTTTATATTCAGTTTATTTGATTGCTCATTTACTTTACTCGTGTTAGTATAATTTCCGGCAAAAATTTGATTCCAATATCTTTATGGTCCGAATAATTACGAAGCTTGAGTGGTCGGGGTAGTTGATTCAAAATTCTTGGCGAGATCTACGTGGGATCGATATCTGCGGACTATATCCATTTTATTACTTGTCGGCACATTGCACTTGCGGAATATCGGACCCAACCAAAATTGAAAATGATTAACTACAGGAGATTTTGGTCTTAAACAGGTTTTTATGGTGCGGTTCAGGGATTAGATAATAGCGGCTTTGGTAATTGTGCGACGAATGTAAAAGTGTTTGGTGCGAGGTCATCGATAATCGCGACCTTCTCCCGATATGGTGGTATCTCGTCCTTCAAATCTAATAAAATTTTCTATCTCCTTGATTAGATCTTTTCTTTAACACGGGATCGAATCTTTCATCGGGTAGGAGAAACCTGGATCATTAAATTGATACATCATCTAATTAATCCTCACACCATGAGTAAATTAGTGATCTATAAATAATTTTGATTCATTAGTTCCAAGATGATCCTAACATACCCCTGAGATTAAAGCTCTTTACTCTCGGGAATCTCCATCTCTGTGTCCTTTCGAGAGGGCCTCTGGAAATCGGAAGCGAATGCGGCTCTTTTTTGGGTATAAGCTACTAATATTCCGAACAATTCATTATATGAATAGTACCAATTATATAAATTCTGTATTCAAACCCACAAAATAAACGAAAAGCGCAAATCGAATGTTAATGATTAAACCCCTGACCACAGAGAGGGTGTTCCACGTATTCCATTCTTTGGATTCAATCATATTTAATCAAACAAAAAGTAAGAAAATGAAAAAAGAATCAAGAAAAGAAGAGAAAAATCGATTTGGGCTTCAATCTTCTCCTCTTGATAAAGAAATTGAATATCACGAGTACGACAGAAATCTCTTGATAGAAATAAAAATGCTCTAAAACTACTCACAGATCATTAAAAATAAAATCTGTAAACAAAACTAAGAAAATGGGCGGTTTTAGAGAGAAAACCCATGAGAAAAATCCAAATTTTTAGCTTCAATCTTTACAATGCGAACCTTAGTGAAATACGAGATCTACGTTATACGGCAGAAATCTCTTGATAGAAATAAAAATACGCTCTAAAACTATTCTAAAATAAAACAAAATCAAAATGCGTAGAAAAGCGGAAAATGGGCGGTCTGAGAGAGAAACCCAGTGAGAGGCTCTCGATCTTTAAAAACGCCTCTTTACCTAAAAGCAGTATATATATGGTCTAGGGTGAAATGGGCGAAGTGGGTCGAAAACTCAATTTTCGGCCTTTTACGGGTTCATTTGCCCGGCGTTTACGGTCTTGACACAGGTCTTCTGTCGCAACACCATTTCTTGTCGCGACACCATCTTCTGTCGCGACACCATTTCCTGTCGCGACACCATTTCTATCCTTGTAGCCTTTCTTGTCAGCGACAATTTTTAGACGACAAGCGGTTTTCTTCTCTAACTTGTCGGGGCCATAACTTCTTCGTTTTAACTTCAGTTTGGGCGTGTGAGTACTCGTTGGAAACTCTTTGAATGTAGAATGCAGCCATGGAGTGAACCATTTTGATATTCTAGATGGTACATAAAAATTCATCTTTCCCGTGGTGCGCTATGAGACTCTTGGTTGACTCTTCTTTTGGAAATAAATTGCTCATTTCTTGCCAAATCACTTGCTTTTCATCAATAATCCTAAAAAACCAAGTTTAGAGGAAATTTTATGAGTTTTACATGAATATGGATATAAAATGCACAAATATGTGAAATGAACTCAAAACATAGATGAGTTTTGCACTCATCAAACACCCCAAACTTGAAGTTTTGCTTGTCCTCAGCAAGAAAGAAAAGAAGTTGCTTGTCCCCAAGCAAATGAAAGAGAGTTCATTTCACCATTTTATTTAACCAAAGCCAGAGTAATCAAGAAGCTTTGCAAAGGGGTATGTGATATGTGTCTCAAGAAATTACCCTTACAAGGAATATAGAAAATATGATCAAGATAATTTATTCATTTTAATAGTGAATTAATCTCATAATAGACAAATTTAGATCATGGTTCTCACTAGTGTGACCATTGTGTGGTCTTCCCCTATCCAAACAATTGCAAGCTAGATGAGTTTATGAGAGTGAGATAAGTATGTGGATCTCCCCAAAGATAATTTATTTAGGTTCCATAGGCTTGTTGTTCTTATCACTCTCTCCACTAATGTAGGCACACACAACTCGAATCAAGTAGGTCTTTATAAACGCTAATGTAAGGCTTGGGTAGGGAGTAGTTGGAAGTACAGACAATTTTAGGCTAAAACTTGCGAACATACATATTTTTCTGCGTGCTGACTCTACTCCATCTGATTCTTACCATCGGCCTTAGTGACACTCTCAAACACCCCCCAGCGTTTAGGTGCATCCTTCCATACTCCTCATATCACTTTTCTGCACAAATTCTGCATTCTTTCAACAAGCCTTTTCTTTAAGACAAGGTTATTAGAGTAGTGCAATGTCAAAACCCCCTTAAAGCTTATGCCCTTAGTGAGCTTTAAATCAATAGCTCCTAGACCAATTGGCCTTAGGGTACCAGGTGTTGAGACACCTCTTAGGATTGCTCAAGGAAGGAAATTGCAGAGGCTAGACTCACTCTTCCTTGACTTTTTATTGTATTTTTGCTTCTTTTACACTTGATTTTTTTTTTTTTTTTTTTTTTTTGACAACCTCTTTTGATTTTCAACTTAACTCATTTCAACCAATTTGGAGTTATTTTTCCTATGGAAAAATAACTCCCCCTAGCCTTTCCTTCACCTACATTTTCTCAATTATGTTCAAATCCTCATGACATGGTGGTTCAGTTACTATTGAGGGATAGTGATGTATAGGAGGTTATTGGCTTCAAACTTGGTTTTTTATAAACATAATTTTGGCTATTTAAGGCTCAACATCTTGGTACTAAAGGAATATGCATATGCATATTAATAGGGTTAGCTTGAAAGACACAATCTTTCAAAGGATGGCCTATACCATTTCTCAATTGTTGTGTTGCCTATGATTTCACCTCAAGCAATAATAGAACAAGTTCTAGAACTTATGGAGATCAAAATTAGATGGATTCTCATAAACCTTCTCTAACCCCGAGCAAAACTATTTTTCAAGGGAACTTAGTGACTATGCATGGATTTTGAGAAACCAATGACTAAATAGCCTATTAAAGATAACTCATTAAGCATTAGAGATCCTATTATCTCTAATATTGTCCATATGCCAAGGGTTCATTTATGGTCCTTATTGACATCCTGTGACTCGAAGCAAAACTCAATTAACCGATAAACTCCTAACTCAAAAAAAATATACAAAACTAAGATGTAAGTTAGGAAGCATCAAGCAAAGTCATTATCCAAAGAACCCAGAAAATTTCATCCTCAAAGTGTCATTTGCAACATATGGGGGTGTGACATGATAAACTAACAAAATAAACACCCCAAACTTTGAGATGAACATTGTCCTAAATGTCTAGCAATGAACAAAAAGGGAAGCAATAAAGTAAAGAGTAATAAAGAGAGTTGGAAAAAGTGAACTCCCCTTTGTAGTCTTGGCCACTTTGAATAGGAAACTTGATGATTTTCAGACATTGACATTGGTGTACTACCCCTTGATACACTCTTTTGCTTCTTTGGAGCCATGAAAGTGGCTTTGGCATTTTCTCAAACACTTGGTGTGCACCAACTTCCTTCACCTCAAATGAGTGAGTTTTGATTCTTCAAAACCTCCTTCAGCCATACAAATCTACTCCCGCAAATCAACAATGATCCACAAAGAACTTAAAAACAAACAACCCGAGCACAAAAATTTTCTTCCATTGTAACTCCTCTTTGATGCTTGGAATGATGGATGGAAAATTGAGTTCAACAAGGTAAGTTTGTGGGTTTTGTGTGATGGGTTTGAAGCTTGAAGATGATGGAGATGGATTGGGGAGGAATGTGATTTAAGATTTGAGTGGATGGGAAGAATTTGAAAGTGGTTAGAAGTTACAAGGGTTGGAGGAAGAGTGGCAAGATAGAGTATGAAGTAGGAAGAAGAAAAATGGTTTTTAAAGGGTTAAAAAGCCTTTGTTTTCGTATTTATTAGTCTTTGGTCACGTCGAAAGCCTTGATTCTACTGACACCCCCCATTTTTTATCCAACTTGTTATACTCATATCTCCTTCATTTTAGCTCGGAATTGGATGTGTAAGGACTCGTTGGAAAGCCCTTTCAATGTAGAATGTGCTCATGGGATGAGGTGAACCATTTGGAGCCTCAATCAATACAGAAAAATCAGAATGTTCAATGCTGTCCAGTGTGATGATTTCTTAACTCCTTTGGTTCTCCTTGCTTTGTCTCTTGCTCATATCACTTGCTATCCTTCAAAAGTCCTTCATGCTTATATATTCTCTCAAAATTCCTCAATAGCAACCATAATGCTTTCATTCATGCCCAAAACTCATCTATTGTCTTCAATTCTCCTCAAGCATGATCATGAACCTTCGACTTTATATTCGAGTTCAATTTGGTTCTTTTCATCTCTCTCAAAGCACGAAATTTGATGAACATCTTTTTTCACACTTCAAGCATTATAATTACATCAACCACTTTCCAACTTCTTGCCTTTGCTCTTGCAAACTAGTCATGACAACATGTTGAGCTTCAAACTTATCTTATTAAAAACGCTGCTATGAGAAGTTAAAACAACTGTGGAATTTTCATCCCAGCAGTAAAAAAAAAAAAACAGCAACAAATAAAATAACTAAAAAAATAGAAAAAGAAAAGAGAATGGATAGAATCCTTATTACTTAGCTTAGGTTGCCTCCTAAGAAGCTGCTCCGTTTTTTAGAGTCGGCTAGACTGCGGTTGGAAAAGTACTAGTGTTTCCATTTGACGAGCATTCATCTTGACTTACTTCATCTTCCATAACCATTCAGCTCGAGATGTTTTTCTTCCGGACCTTGACGAGGGGAAAGAAACCCAAAATCCCCTTTAATTATGGCTGGTGGTTCAGCCACAATTTCTTCAAAACAGTCCCCTCTATGTGATGTAGATGTAAACACATTTATGCTTAAGGGGGCTTTGTTGAGTATCTTTTGATTGAAGCAAGGCTGCGAATTTTACGCACATGGCTCTTTCTTTTAAAATCAAAGGTAATGGATGAACGAAGATTGAACTTTCTTTCTCCTCACCACAAGCAAGGTGAGCTCCCCCTTGTTGATGTTAATCCATGCTTGGCGAGGAAGAAGTGAATTAACTGTAGTATATGATAATTTTGTAGATCCCCTTGATACCCCAGTGTAAAATCCATGGGGAAGGTAAATGTGTCAATCTTCACCAAAATGTTTTCCAATAGCCATTCTTGACTTACTTCTTCAAATTCGGTTTATCCAATAATGACTCTTCATCATCTAAGTTGTTTAGGAGTGCCTTGTTCTCAATTTTCAGCTCACATTTCACCTTCTTCCACATATTTCGGGATAAGAAATTTACGCACCTTCCTTTCGAAGAATATCAATGCATTCATTAGGATTTGGCAAAGTGTTACTAGGAGAGATCTAGAATTTTTGTAGATAAGGATAAAGTGTCCTATTTGAGCTACATTTTCAATCTAGCACTAGTGTTGACTTGGGAAAGGGAGCAATCCTAAAAATCACACAGGAAATTTATGCTCATGAAGATTAATCATCTTCTTGTTCCCTTCCGTGTAGATAAAAATACGCACCATGAGGAGACAACTCTTCTTCCTCTTGAAATATGGGATTTGAACTCCTTTGATAGGCAATACTCCTTGTTCCATGAGTGAGTCATTGTGAGTGCTGGTCAAATTTATGAAGAAGTAGTTCAAGCTGTAGCTTATGGAGGCAAATCTATCTTACATTGAATGTTCCTCCATAAGTACCAACAAATAAGAAGAAAAACAAAAGAAAATAAAGTACAAAATAATAATAAAAAAAATAACTAAGAAACAATTCACAACCAAAAGATAAAAATAAAAATAAAATTGCCTAAATTAGAGTGGATTCTTCAAAATGTCAACTTCGATGAGAGAAAGTGAGCAGCGCGATCCCGACGACGGCATGCCAAAAACTTGTTAGACAAAATTTATATACAAATTTATGACGTTATTACCAAAGTTGATATACAATCGACGCGGCGCCAAAAACTGTTAAGAGACCAAATAGATGATGTATATGTGAAAATATAGTCAAGGAGTGAATGGTAAATACTCAAAAAGCGATTTGAAACAAAAGTAAGTGTACTTTCAAGAAAACTAAAATGAAAAGTATTACCAACACTCAACTTCATGAGTGGGTCATACAAGTAATAAAGTGGACTCTAGAAGTCGTACACGAGGATTGGAGGTTCTCTCCCAATTGGAATTTTGATCTCTTACCGTTACAAGAGCTCTTCACTATTTAGGCGACGAGCAGGATGTCGAATAAAATCAATTTAATTGAAACAAAACGATTTAAAACTAATCCTAAAAATCTACGAATAAACAACTACTTAATTCTAAAAGGTATGAAGAGAGTCAGGGATGAGAGGATAATTATTTACAAAGCAGGTTGCATTTCCTTGAAAGTGCAACATTTTGTGAGGATTGAATCTTTAGTTTGTCCAAGAGCAATGTCATTATAAGCTTGGATTTCTCCATACACTATACATTTCACTATCTAACACACCATATTCCTTTTGAGAATGATAGGTCTAAATAGCTACTTGAAAAATTTGGCACTCTTTAAGATTTGATTGTTTTCTTTTCAATACTTCCTGACCATTTCACGGGGCGAAAATTCTTGCCCCCCCATAAGACGAGGATAATGCAAGCCTTCTCCAAATGTAGTGGTATCTCGTCCTTCAAATCTAATAAAATTTTCTATCTCCTTGATTAGATCT
This sequence comes from Tetrastigma voinierianum, assembly GCA_016808115.1. NCBI lineage: Eukaryota > Viridiplantae > Streptophyta > Magnoliopsida > Vitales > Vitaceae > Tetrastigma > Tetrastigma voinierianum. The sequence goes on from JAEQBH010001682.1 coordinate 247,587, forward strand.
TTGCTAACACGGGATCAAGATCCTTTCATCGGACTAGGAGAAACCTACGATCAACTAAATTGATACATCATCTAATTAATCCTCACCATGAAAGTAAATTAGTGATCTATCAAAGTAATTTTCGAGTTCAGAAATTCGTTTCAGATATTAGTCTAACATACCCCTGGGTTCACAGCTCTTTACTCTCAGGAATCTCCATCTACGTGTCACTCGAGAGGGCCTCACAGGAAATCGGAGCAAAGATACGACTCTTTTGGGTATAAGTACTAATATTAGAACAATTCATTATATGAGCAGTCACCAATTATATAAATTCGATATTCAAACCCACAAAATAAGCGAAAAACTGCAAATCGGCGAATGTTCAGCAATTAAACTGACCTAGGGTGTTTAATGTTCCGATACTTGGATTCCGATCATGTTAATCAAGCAAAAGTAAGAAAATGAAGAAAGAAATCAAGAGAAAGAGAAAAATCCGATTTGAGCTTCAATCTTCTCCTCAACGATAAAGAAATTGAATATGCGAGTACGACAGAAATCTCTTCAATAGAAATAAAAATCCTTTCTAAAACTACTCTAAGATCTATTAAAAATAAAAATGCGGCAAAAACTAAGAAAATGGGCGGTTTAGAGAAGAAAACCCATGAGAGAGAAAATCAGTTTTTTAAGCTTCAATCTTTGTGCGAACCTTAGTGAAATTTGAATCTACGTTATACGACCCTTAGAAATCTCTCTTCAATAGGAAATAAATGCGCTCAAAACTACTCTAAAATCTAAAACAAATCCAAAATACGTAGAAAAGCTGGAAAAATGGGCGATCTAGAGGAGAAACCCCCATGAGAGAAGCTCTCAGTCTTCAGCTTGCCTCTTTACCTAAAAAGCAGTATATATATGGTCCTAGGGTGAAGAATGGGCTTGAAGTGGAGTCAAAACTCTATTTTCGGCCTTTTTCGAGGACCTGGCTGCGACGTTTACGGGTCGCGACCGCAGGTCTTGTCGACACCATTTCTTGTCAGCGACACCATCTTACAATGTGACACCATTTCCCTATCGCTGACGCACCATTTTAAATCATACTTGGCCTTTCTTGTCGCGACTAATTTTACGGACAGCTTAAGCGGTTTTATTCTCCAACTTGTCAGGGCCATAACTTCTTCGTTTTAATTCGGATTTGGGCGTGCAAGGTGTCGTTGGAAAGCTCTTTGAATGTAGAATGCAACCATAGGTGAATTTGAACCATTTGATATTATTCTAGATGGTACACATAAAAATTCATCTTTCCGTGGTGCGCTATGAGACTCTTAGTTGACTCTTCTTTTGGAAATAAATTGTCTCATTTCTTGCCAAATCACTTGCTTTTCATCAATAATCCTAAAAAACCAAGTTTAGAGGAAATTTTATGAGTTTTACATGAATATGGATATAAAATGCACAAAATAGCATGTGAAATGAACTCAAAACATAGATGAGTTTTGCACTCATCAATAGGTAGTTTATTTTTGAGTTTTATTTTATTTTATTATTTTACTTTGATTTTATTTATTCATTTATTTTTTTTCTTGTTTTTGTGTCTTGCAAGAGCTTGAATAACAAAGGATGCTATCAACAACTTAACAACTCAAACCACCCTCCTATCTCGGCCTTCTGAATATCTGGCCAGTGAAAGGGTGTGGAGTCAACCATGGAACCGTGCACATGCATATGGAGCAAGTTCAGTATGGGGGCAGCCCGTACTTGAACACATATGGTCGGGATGGCAATCTCACCCACACCTCTCATGGAGCTCTGAATTACTAGTGTTCCCCAACCTTCACAAGAAAAAAGGCAAAACTTGAAGAAGCTTGGAAAGAATTGGTCAAAGTTGGCGGGCAGATCAGCTTGTCAAAGAGAATGCATCTTGAGGAGACATTGGCACAATTTGCAATCTCACATGCCCAAGTCATGGATGAGGCGAGTAATCTTTCAGAGCCAAGCAACAATCCTTTAGAGCCAAGCAACACAAATTCGAAATTAAGCGCGACATTTCCCGACTTAGAATTTGGAGCTACGACTTGAAGCCCGAATGAAGCTAAGTTGCTCTTAGAGAAGAACAACATGGGGTCGCCTATTCCTCTTAGAGGCGGGAACCTGAGGGGAAGAGTTAGAGGCATTATGAAGCTTTCACCTTGGTATTGCCAATGAGTTGGAGAGCAACATAGAGAGAGATGGATGCGAGAGCCACATGTGATTGTTGAGAAAGAGAAAGAGTCAACTTCTCGGGCCATGAGAAAAGAAAAGGAAGTTGAAACAGTGCGGAGATGGCTTTGTTTGGGGGAGATGCATGATTTGACCAATGAGACGGAGCCTTACATCTTAGAGGTGGAGGGGACATTAAATAAATATGGACGAGCATCCAAAGGGAAGAAAGCTCCTAAGTCCCTTCGAAGGCATGCCGACCTTCAACACTATGTGCTGTGACTACGAGCACAAATTCCCACTTCTTGAGGCGGGTGGATGATTGGATCATCATCCATTAAATGGTTGGTTGGAGTCTAGCTGGACTCTAAAGCGGGCTTGACTTCTTGAGAGGCAACCCAGTATTAGTAATGTTTTCTTTTCCTTCATTTCTTGTCTTATTTTAGTTATAATTTTCTTTTGAATAAAGTCTCTTGCTGATCTTATTTCCCTTCTTGAGCTGTGGTGATTTCACGTTTTGCAAGGGCGTTCGCCTTCGGCTCTTTCCTTCCGGCACCTAAACACCCACGGATCTCAGGCATTGCGACCATAGAGCCATTGCCACGCCTCACCCTTAAAAGTACATCATATATTTTTGCAATTTCATGTGCTTATTGGGGTAGTGTTCCGGCTAAGTTTTGGGGTGATGTGGGATGAGGAATTATATTATTACACTTGCTTTGGTTGTGTGTTTTGGAGGATGTTTGTTCATGCTATGATGACTGACCAATACGGTTGATGTATGAATGATTGTTTGAGGTGTGGCAGGTGAAATGGGCTAAATTCTTTCATAGATACTTATGCGTTTAATTGATCTAGTACTTGAGGTGAACACTAGTTGTTGGGTTGTTATTTTCATGTGCTTTTCGTTCTTTCTTTTGGTTGTTTTGTGTCTCATATGAGTTTCAGTTTCTTTGCTATTATTGAATGTCTTATCTCCATTCTAATTCCATGCTTGTACTTAATCAACATAGGCATGCTTAGGCTATGGTTTTGAGATCGAGAGATGATAAACCCTAGGGACATGAATAAGATTTCGTATGATCAATCATATAGTAGAGATACTGTGGTTTTATACGTGGCATTGAGGGTCGTTACTAATGCATCCTAGAGTTCTAGGGTTTGAGGCAGAGATGCAATATGACCTACTCTTGGGATAGAATATGATACTGAGAGAGATTGACATTTACATAAGATTAACACTGTCATCGATAAAAGGCTCACGAAAATCATTAAAATCATTTTGCGAAAACATCCTTCGGATGTAGCTGATGAAATCGAAACCACTAATGTTTTATTTTATATATCTTTATTTTTAGTTGATTAAATCTAAATGCTTTTAAATTATCAGAATGAGTAAGACTAAATTAGAATTGGTATAATAGGCTCATTCCTCGAGGGAACGATAACTCCTCACTACTTTATTACTTGTATACGACGCGTGCACTTGCGCCACGGTAAGTAATTTGAACCACACTGCGCCGCGTGGCACCATTAGTTATATGTGTTCTTTGTATGGGGCATACCGGTTGGTGGCTTATGTATTGGCCTGATATTAGCTTGTTCGGCCATCATATTCCTGTTGGCAGAGAAAGGAAGCGAGTTGGGCAATGCTCTCCTTGGTGATCAATGGATCGGTAAATGAAGCAAGGCTGGATGTGTACATGGGCCTCAGCAACTGCCCGTACCTCCTGTTGATTTCTCATTTCTAGCTCCTCCAACCTTCTAGCTAAGGTGGATAGCTTTGCCTTCATTTCCATATCCTCCGGAAGTGAGTACATGCCTCCCCTTGGATTGGCTGCAGGTCTCATCCTCTTTGGCTCTCTAGGGTTTGGTTCATCCCATGCTTTGGATGTCTCGGCCATATAATTCAGGAAATCCATGAAGCTATGCAGTTTTTGCCATGAAGTCCCTCACATAGTTTCCAACAAGCGCTTCATGGTAGGGGCGTCCCGTCATAGAAATGGTTGACTAGCAACCATGTGTCCAAAACCATGGTGAAGGCAATGGTTTCCAAACTTCCTTTCCCATTACGATGGGAATTTCTCATTTTCATGAAATTACTGAGGTGTAAATGCGCCTCTCTATCTTGTTGGTTCTATGTGTGGAGATTTTTTTTTTCAAAAATTCAGCTTCTTGATTACGCGGTTTCACAATGGACTCGACCTGCAGAGTTGAGCCATATTTTTGCCTTGTCCTTCAAAGTTAGTGGAAAGACTTTTAACCTCATTAGGTCCATATCAGTGACACCCTCCTTAAATGTGTTGCAGACCTCCTCAAATTCCCGGATATGCGTATATGGATTTGCATTTTCCATTCCATGGAAGGTTGGGAGCAGAGGCACTAGGTAGGGTCTGACAATCATGTCTTCAGTAGGAGGCACAATGCATGAGGGTGCACTTACCCTTGGAGGATGTATATGATCCCTCATTGATCTATATGCATTGGGATTTCTGTGAACCCCCTATTGGCTTTGTTGTTCCTCAAGTGGAGGCTCCATCTGACCACTGTGTATGCTCACTTCACAGCTCTGTTCTTATGGAGCATTGCTCCTTCCTAATTTGCCTATTGTGTTCCTATCCTAGCGGTGCATAAACTCCTATGAAAGCTTGACACAAAACCGCAAACAAGAGCCAAAAAACAAAATAGACTGCAAAAAAAAAGGTTAATGTTAGCAAAAATAAAATAAAATAAAATAAAATGAAGATAGAAATTGTATATGGATAGTATAAAAATTGAATCAACCTAATAGTGAACTGCTATGAAAAAATAAAAGGACAAAAAGGATTGAAATTTCACCAGTACTTGTGATGTGGATCACAAGTTTAACAAATCAACATTTGCACAAAGGCACCATCCTCGACAACAGTGCCATTTGATTCGCGATGCGGTAGGGTATGCCGGAATCAAAAAAATTTATAACCTAATTCCTCATTACGTAGCATAAACTGCTATGATATATTGGCTCTAAAATTAGAACAGAGAGATGGGTTTTTCTTCGTGTAAATGATGTGCGGGTTAAGTTCAAAATGGTGAATTCAATTTGGATTTGGGATTTTGTAAAAAGCAGTGGAGGTGAATGGCTTCAACGAGGCCCCAATAAAGGCGAAATAAAATATGAAAAAGAATTCCTTGAAGCATCGGGCTACTGGGGTTGAGGTCCTAAGGTAAATGAGAGGTTCTCGAGTCCTTTTCCTCACGTTGGGGAGGATGACCTATAGTCATTTCCCAACCGGATCTTCATGTGGCTATAAAAGCTTAACCTTAAAAATTTTCCTTTTGAAATATAGCATTGATGGGACATAAATGTTCTCGAAGCCGAGTAAAACATCCTAAATCACACCTTCTACCGGTAACTAATAGGAGGTAACTAATGAATCTCAGTGGATCCAACAATAAGCATCCACTGAACCTTAAAAGCTTACCAAATACAGGTTAATTAAGGTACATTTGAGAGATTTAAACCTAGAGTGAGAGATGGAAACATAAATGATCATAACTACTTGCGTTAAAAATAGAGAATCATCATTTTACCTAAAAAACTATAGTCCAGTAGCCTTCCTCTTCAAGGTTAAATGAGGTTAAGCCAACCATCTCGTGAGTTGTCATCCTCGAGGGTGTTTAGCGTAGAAGAGAGTGGAAGAAAGGGAGAAAATGAGGAAAGAAAATGAGCGGGGAAAACTCAGCGATGCTCACCCAGTATGTAAAATCTGAAAAATGAAGAAAAAGTCCTATTCTGAATTTGCTTTGAGCTTATATAGTGCTCGGAAATAAGAAAAAGCCACAAAAGCCACCTCAATACCCATAATACATGAAGGGCAAAAATGGTAATTTTGCAGGAAGCAATTTTTGCAGGGTGTGAAAATTTTGCACCCTAGGCAATTTTCGCAGGCTTCATTTTCCTTGTCTCTTATGCTCTTCTTTCCTTTTGATTTCTGATCTACAATGCTGAGTTCGACTCGAATTCTTCGTGCTTGGATCGACTCAACAAATTTGGCATAAATAGCTTGCAAAAACTACAAAATTAGCCCGCAAAATACGATCGAGTAGAATAAGCCAAGGACCTTAACGTCTGAAATCGGTAATTTGGTTGATTAGTACACAAAAGTGCCGAAACATAATAAATCGGGCTCAGGAAATAGCACTTTGGGCTTGTCAAAGGCGTTCCAATATCGACGTTGCGACGTCGCGGCGTTCCGCGTTCGGCGTCATAATTATAAAAGGCACGAGAGATTCAATTTTCGCCGTATCGAGCGACGTGCGGATGAGGGAAGCGGAACCGCGAAGCATGGCGGTGAGAGATCGTGGCTTCGTGTCTTTGTATTTCTCTTCTCGAACTATCAATGATTTATAGAACTATGCTTGTAATAACTTTCATTATGTTTTAGATCTCTTTCTAGGGTTTTGTTAAACCCTGCTACAGTTGCATGGATTAGGGTTTAATTATATTTTGTTCAGTTTATTCATGAGTTATATCGATTTTCTCTATGTCTGTGATTTATTTTCATGGTAATGTATGGCCAACATTGACATGATCTTGCGGGTATCCAAGATTGAGAGATAAGGAATCCCAGGGACATGAGTAGAGCGACACTTGGTCAATCGGTGAATAAGGATATCAGGGTTTTCCCGGGGTGTGGCGGTGGGAATTTGAGCATTTAAAGCGTTCGAGTCTAGGGTCTCGGGGGGCGAGATGCGTCGATCCTCTTGGTGAGATGGCGGGATATACCTCGAGAGAGGATATCTCGTAAAGGCACGATCACCGGGTCGATAGGGAATTCATTAATTTACTAAATGAATAATTCCTCTGGGGTAAATCCATCAAATGTGGCGGGAGGTAAAAACCTAGTTTTCATAAAGTAATTTTACAAGATTATTTTAGATTTGGTTTTTAGTTCTCTATTAATTGAAATTCATTAAAGTCTAAGTCACGATAATATGTCGTAGAGCTAATTCATTATTCATATTCTCCTGAGAATCGATATCTGTACTTAAGTACACTGTATTACTTGATACGACGCGTGCACTTGCGCACATAGGCGCTTTACCCAATTTTTACAATTAACACATCACGCTTTTGCGCTATCACAAATCTCCAAGCAAAGTCTCAATTCAGAAACTATAAACACAAACTCAAAGAAATTTAGCAAAATTTACTAGGTTTTGATTATTGAATAAAAATAAAAATAAAAGTTCTTACAAAGATAGAGTAACTAACACTACAAGAAAATGATAAAATAGTCACAAACCTTTACTGAGGGTAAAAAAAACCATAAACAAAGCTTTGGGGTTTTTCCTATATGTGCGCCTTATTTAAAAAATAATATTTAAAATACAATCTTTAAAAAAATATTTCCAATTCTACGACAATTTTTGTTGATTAGGAAAGAGATAGTTGAAAATCTTATTTTGAAGAAACGATTTTTTCAATATCGTCTTTTGAAAAGACGATTCTTTTCGATTTATTTCTTTCTTCAATCCATTTAGAAATCGTCTTTTGAAAAGACGATTTCTTTAATCTAGATATCGTCTTTTGGAAAGACGATTTCTTCTTCAATTAAAAGTCATCTTTTCAAAAGACGATTTCTAATATTGCAACAACTTTTTTTATTTTTATTTTATAATTTGATAATAAATTATTATATTATAATTTAATGATAAAGTTATTGTAAATATGTTGATGTTTTTTTTGAAAAATAAATATGTTGATTTTAATATCAATTGAATTTATGTTTGTCAACATTATTATTTTAAATTATTTGTTAAAAAAAATCATTTTAAATTATCTTTTGAAAAAAATATATTTTAAATTATAGTTATTATGATTGATGATGCTTTTTTCAACCGGAACTGGGTTGGAGCGTGTTGGGATCGTTGGGCCGGAACTACTGCCGCTGGGCCGGATGCTGCGCTCCCTTGCAAAAACAAGTAACAAAGAGGATCGGCGTGGGCTCGCCCGTTGCCTCTCCGATGCCTAAGTCAGTTCTTCCCTGATGAAAGAAAGATCAACTGCTTAGAGGGCGAATGTTCTGCGTACCTTTCACTGATGGGGTGGCCTAGTATTTATAGCATATGTTTTTCCCAATAGGATGGTGGTAAGGATTCTCTCTCATTGGATGGGGGATTTTCTGCCCTTATCGCTATCAGATTAATAAGAAATAATTAGGGAGTAGTTATTGAGAATTACCCTACTTCCCTCATTGGTGAGATTTGGTTTGATTTACAGGATAAGCAGTTATTGAGAATTATCCTACTTCCCTTAATGATGAGATTTTGTTTGATTTACAGGATATAGGCTTTTCGGTGTCGTGCTATTAGTATGGGAAGCGGCGGTGTGGGGGGGGGCGCTCTGCCGTTTTGGGGCGGTGCTAGGGGCTGGGCGTTTGTGGGATTACCTCTTTTCTTGGGCTTGGTGGAGTGGGTGCAGCGCCTATTTTTTAAACCCTATCGGTTCTTCGCCCTTGAGATTCTGACTGGCGTGGGCAAGGGTTGTATCGTTTCTTGAATCGGAATTACGACTTCCATGTGGATTCGAAATTTGGTTTAGTTGATTTGGTTAGGGCTTTGTCGCCGTCAATCGTCCTATGATAATGATGACTTTTCGACTTTCACGCTCACTTCCTCTAGTTCCTTCATTTTCTTCCGAGAACATCCTCTAACTGTTAGTATTATGCCCCCCCTCCCCGGTATTAAAGCTTTTTACTTTTCTATGAGTTCGGGCTTCATTCGTCTGACCTTCTATCCAGAATCTCTTTTGGCGTTTTGTGATACCTTGCTTGAGGTAGCCTTTTTCGTTTTATTCCTGGGACTGGTGCGTCTTTCTTCCTTCGGTGTCTTTTCGAGTAATATAGCGAGATGCTAGGGCTAGATTGGTTAGGTCTTGTTCTTTCTACCTGTTACTCTCATGGGTCCGGGTCGTTCCTCTTCCTTGCGCATAGGAGGTGACTCCTCGTTGTGTATCAGGTCGGGGCGGACAGTGGTGCCCAGATCGTTTAGCGGGGTTGCTTCGGGGGCGTCTGGGAACCTCCTCTCCCATTGGATAAGCGATGAGTAGAATTGATGAGATTAAATACCACGGCGAGATCGGAATATGAGTCGGTCATGCGGAATGCCACCCAGCGGTGGGACTGGAGCCTTTATATGGAAACTTTCGCAGGCGTTCTGAGGGCCCCCTTTTGGTTTCAGTGCTGGTCTCGAACATTTCTGACCTCACACGTGGTCGAGTGCCCCGAGATGGTGTGCTTTTCGAGGTGGCCTTGTGATGACCTCGGATTTCCCTACACCCCTTTATAAAAGGGTCTTGCAACATTTCAGCGTCTACCCCTCTCGATTTTCGCCCGATTTTTGGGGTATTTTGTCAGCATTGGTGTTCTTTAGGAATGAGGCAGGTGTTCCTAGTATAGCTCTGTTCTGGACCTGCTTTAGTGTAGAAGGAAAGGCTAGGGCTTTCTTTTTACCCTATCTAGCGTGCGAAGCCGCTCCTTTGATCATCTCGGATCTCCCCTCTTCTCATAAATTTTGGAAAGAGTGTTACTTCTTTGTTAGTGGCCGCAGTTGGGAGTACGACCCCCTTGACAAGGAAGACACATTGGGCGTCCGGCCGTGCGGACCACTCACAGATCTCGTAGAGCTTTGCTTTAGGATTTAAGTTTCGGTTTAGTTTTCGTAAGGCTAGGGTGTCCTAATTTTGCATTAGGCGTGTGTTTTCGGTGTCGCCACAATCTCGGCCCGGTAGTCGTAAGCGGAAGCTGGCCACGTGTCTTCAGCTTACTCTAAGCATCGGGTCGGATGTATTCCTCGGATCTTGCCCGGGTTCGAGTCCTCCCACCACCGCTACTTTGAGGCCTTCACCCCCCTCCATTATGAAGTTCTCTCGTGATGAACTCCCGGATATCAGAGCCCGGCGGGAGGCTTGGCTCCAGTGGAGAGCCCGTCGGAGGAGTCTCGGGTATGGGCGGAGCTCTGGGACTCTCTTGAGAAGGGTTGTCCGGCTTGGGGCAAAGTCCCGGGGTTGGGGATGTCCTCGTCGTCACCTTGCCTATGTGTCAGGAGTGCGAGGGCGAGTGTCGGCGCCTCAGGCGAGGTTCTAAAGCCCCGAGTTCGCGGCCTGCTGGGTTCACGCTACAAGGCTAAAGATTCCTCGGGGAGGGCTGCTGAGCCTCCGTTGGAGGTTATGCCTATAACAATTTGGAGTCCCCCTGCGTAGAGCGTCGAGCCTCCTCCTTCGAGGGTGGAAAATTTGGGGAGGAAACGCTCCGGAGCTGATGGAGATGGGGATTCCTTAATTTTGAATCTTGTGAGCAATTTGGCGGTCTCGTCCGTTCTCGGGGATTACGATGTAGGGGGTCGGGTGGCTGCCGCCGGGTTAGGAAACCTTGGCTTAATCCCTCGAGGGGGTAGCCTGCGTAGGATTTCTGGGTGTCTTTGTTGTGTATGATTCTATCTTGAGTTGGGTGTTGACTTTTTTATGTTGGGTGTCGATGGGTGCTATTTATCTGAAGAGTTGGCAAAAAGGGGCCGGGCCAGACAAGGGGCCACGTCAAGCGCCGGAGTCTCTGGCGGTGGCTATGCTTAGCTCGCGAGTTGTATGCTGAGATCGGATGCAGGGCTATGTATTGGGAGGAGGCCATGAAGCTTAAGTGGGTTGGGGGCACCACCACGGTACCCAGACGACGGAGAATTTGAGGGTAAGGGAAGAAAAGGCCAGAAGATGGCTGGGGTGGTAGGGGGCGAGCCGGAGGTTAGGGACAGTGCACATGCTCACTTGAGGATGATTTCTTGGGGTGGCTTGAGGCCCGGGTTGGAGGGTTGCCCCGGGAGGCCCGAGGCTTTTTAGGGCGGATAGGGATGAGGCGCAATCGATCTGAGTGGAGTTGTGGGTAACTCGAGAAGAGTTGCGTGCTGTTAGAGATGAGCTGCGTAATAAAGCAGCGTTGCTAGATGGGTGGAGTCGTGAAGCTTCAGAGAATTTGTGAGCTACGTGAGCAGCTTGGCCAGGAGTGCCATGAGTTATGAGGGACCTTGGAGCGAAAAACTTTGGTTTTGAGAGGGAGGCGGAGCCATAGCGAAGTTTGAGGATGAGGCGCTGCACTCGATGGGCTTCTGAGTGAAGCGCTTTCGGAGGAAGAAATTTTGCTAATGCCTACGGGGCTTGGATTTCAGGAGCGATTTTGAGTATCCCTAGTGACGAGAAGTGGAAGAGTCCTTTTCGTAGGCGTGCGGAGAGCGAACACCGGCGAGGATTCGGCTCCCACTTGCTGCCTCCTGCTCCCACTTCTGCGCCGGACGCCTGAACTCCTTTGTATGGTTTTGCTTGTTGTTTTTTTTTTTTTTTTTTGTTGGGCTTAGAACCTCGGGTGTATGTGATGTCATTTTCAATGAATACTTCATTTTCTATCTCATCGCCCCTATTTTTTTTGTAACTGCTTTCCTGATGCTACTCTTTCCTCTATTGACGTGGATTGGTGGCTATATGGCCTTTATGAGCCGGTTGAGTTCCCTTGTAAACTAAGGCTGCTTGAGCTCAGTAGGCTGGCTAAAGCTGCTTGAAAAATTTGAACTTGCTCCGGGGCTACATGGCCTTTCTTGAGCAGTTAAGCTCTTCGAGCTGTTTCTTGAGGACTCAGTGGGCTAAAGCGCACAGGCTAAGCTTGCACTCCCGAGGCTGGGCCTTGGTTGTGGGCGTTCGAGGCTCTTGAGCGGGGCCGGCGGGCTCAGTGGGCCTAAATTGCTGAGTTGAACTGCTCTTAGGCTACCCCAGGCCTTGGTCGCAATCAGGCTCTTCAAGCGGCTGAGGCTCGTGGGCTTCAGCCCACTGGCGGAACTTGTACGGGGTGCCGGGCCCCTTGGTTGGCCGTCGAGCTCTTCAAAGCGGAGTTACGAGGCTCAGTGGGCTAAGGCGCGAGTGGACACACTCTTGGGCTACGGGCCTTAGTTGAGTAGTCGAGCTCTTCAAAGCCTATTTCTTGAGGCTCCATGGGCTGACTACACGAGCCTCTTTGCCTCTGTGGCTGTAGCCTTTCCTAGCGGTTGGGCTCTTCGAGCCGGGGCTGGCGAGGCTCCGTGGGCTGGCATCTTTTTGGTGGGCGCTGCCGGCTATATGGCCTTTCTTGAGTGGATTGAGGGCTCTTGAAGAGGCCCGGGGCTGGCCGAGGCTCAGTGGGCTAATGCTGTGGCGAGGCTGGCTCTCTGCGGTACGCATGGCCTTATCGAGGATGATCCAGAGCTCTTCAAAGCGGGCGGCGAGGGCTGTGGGCCTAAATTGCTTGTTTGAACACATCTGGGCTGCGGGCCTTAGTTGAGTGGTCGATCTCTTCAAGGCCCGAGTACATTGAGGGCTCTGTGGGCTAAAGATGCTGAGCTGAACTTGCTCTGGCTACCGGGCCTTAGTTGAGAGCCGGTCGAGCTCTTGGGAAACCTAAGCTAACCGAGAGGCTCCGTAGGGCTAAAGCGCACGAGTTAGACTTGCTCTGGGCTATCGGGTCTTAGTTGAAGCCGGTCGAGCTCTTCAAAGCGAAATTTCTTGAGCTTCATGGTGACCTTCACGAGCCTGCGGCTGGGGTTACATGACCTTTCTGACCGGTTAGGCTCTTTGAAGCTGAGGCTGCGAGGCTCCATGGGACGTTGGTATACGGTTGAGAGGCGGCTCTGCGGCTATGGTGCTTTCTTGAGCGGTTGAGGAATAGCCGGGCCCCCCGAGGGCACTGGGCTCGGAGTGGGCTAGTGCACTTTGGGTTGAGGCGCCTCACGGCCCACGTAACTATTTGGCTTGGTTGAGCTCTTGAAATTGGGCGTTGAGGATCCAGTGGGCTAATGCAATGCGGCTGAACTAGCTCTGACTATGTATATCAGAAGGCAGGCTCTTCAAAGCGGGCCGTTGAACAAGGTGGGCCCTAAGCGCAGGCTAAACTGCTCTTGGGCTACCGGGCATTAGTTGAAGCGATTGACTCCTTCAAGCGGGCCGGCGAGGGCTCAGAGTGGGCCTAAGCATGCGAGGCTAAACACGCTCTTGCAGATACCCGGGCCTTGGTTTGGAGTAGTCAGAGCTCTTTCAAAACTAGGCTGAGTCTGCGTAGGTTGAGTTCCACTTCTTGGAAAGATGCGGGCATCTTTAATACTGGTTTATGGAGAATTGGACGACTTATGGAGAATTGGAAACGACTATGCGAATTTCCGAGTGCTTCGACCTCCTTATAAGTGCGACTCCTTGATAAGACTCGTGCCGAACCTTCTTCCTTTTAGTGTGCTTGGAGTCGTGGGACTGATCGTCGAGGCTTGGTCGTCTTCACAGGAGGTTCGCCTGGAGATCCTGGGATGGCGTTTGGTTCTGATAGCCCTCTGTTTGTAGGAGTTGTGTTATTCCCTAGTTCCCCGTTTATGAGAGTTATGTTATTCCCTAGCCCCGTCAGTGTGAACAGGCTAGGGAATGCATCCCGGAGGGCGCGGTGTACTTAAGAAGAACTTTTGAATGCAAGCTTTCTCTATTTTCTCCCCTTCTTCCTTCTCTTCTTTTTCTTTCTCTTTCTCTTCTTTCTTCTCTTTTTCCTTCTCCTTTTCCTTCCCGTTCGCACTCTCTCTTCCTCTCTTTCCCCCCTTTCTTCTCTTTTTCCTTCTCCTTCCCCTTCTTGTTCGCACTCTCTTTTTTTCTCTTTCCTTCCCCCTTTCTCCTTCTTGAGATATATATATTTTTTTTGAGGGAACTTCTTGTCTTATTTTATTTAGAGATGTAAGGGATGACCTTTGCGATTATGTCGATTACCTTTATTGGAATAAGAACAATACTCTTTTTGTTTTTGAAGCATGAATCGTGTACTGCGAAATGTGTACTCTCGGGTATGATCGCCCAGTATGCGCCTCCATTTTTCTTTCGATCCATAAGGATATTAAATAAAACAATCCAATATGAACACCTGATTTGTTATGCTTAAAAATTTGGCGATCGCGTACGCGGTTACAATCGAGTGCATTGATAAAAAGCGGCGAGGTGCTCGGCATTCGAGAATGAGGTAAATTTTTCCTTCTTCGATGCAGGTTCACCCAGTTACTAGGTCGACGACGAGACACGATATAGGGGCCTTCCCAGTTGGGCCCCTAGTTTTCCATGTGTCGGATTTTTCTCCTGGAAGCGAGAAGCTTTTTTTTTAGGACTAGGTCGCTAGGCTTGTAACTCCCGTGTTTGACCTTTTGGTCGTAGTACCTTCTTAGATCTTCCTTTGGTGAGTCTTAAATGCGTTTACAGGACGGTCACGCTTTTCATCTAGGAGGTTTAGGTTTAGGCGAAGAGCCTCTTCGTTATGTTCCACGCTTGCCAATTCAATCCTTGGGGACTTTAATCCGATTTCGACAGGAGCTACCGCCTCGGTGCCAAAGGCTAGAGTGAATGGGGTTTCCTGAGTTGCAGACTTGCGGCGTAGTTACGTATGCGTAACACCTGGGGTATTCTACCCCATTTACCTTTAAGATCTTCTAATTTGGTCTTCAACGCTGCTTTAAGGGTTCTGATGGTGACTTGCCCATTAGATTGCGGATAGTGGGGGCGATGGTAGTTGCCAGTCGAAGCAACGCAAAAATCCTTGAACTTAAAGGTTATCGGCGCTTTCCGTTATCGACACGGGTATTGGGATCTGAAAACCTGCAGGTATGGAGCGCGAAGCGGGATTGCGTATCTTCTGTTTTGTGATAGTAGCCAAAGGTTCGGCTGCGGCCCATTTGGTGAAATAATCCACCGCTACGATGATAAATTTGCACTGGCCTGTTCCAATGGGCAAAGGTCCTGATATGTCGAAGCCCCGGGTGCTAAAGGCCGAGGGCTTGAGTGACGTCGAGGGCTCGGATGGGAGGTAGGAGATTTTAGGCGTGCTCTGAAAAATTTTGCATTTCTTGACCTTCTAGTTCTATCGTCTGCGAGCATTGTGGGCGATGGTATCCACGTGCTTAAGGCTTTCAGCCCGACGCCCAGGGGAGACTCAGATGTGATTTCCGCATACACCTTCATGTACTTCCCTCAGTACGTAGTCGGCGTCTTTCCTTGTGATGCACTTGAGGATGGGTGTGAAAAAACCTCGCTTGTAAAGGCTTCCCCGATGAATAGTAAACCTGGCCGACCTCGTCCTAAGCTTAATTGCCTCTTTCGGGTCGTTGGGTAGCAGTCCTTCTATTAAATAGTCCCAAATGGGGTCCATCCAGCTCGGCTCGGACATGAAGGAGACCTTGTCATGAGATGCATAAGGGGCTGCTGCGGGGTGCTCGACAGGCGTTAGTCTGCTGAGATCTTCTTGGGAGGATGTTGCCGGTTTGCTAGGGCATCTGCTTTCGGGAATTCTGCACGCTGCGGGTATGTGTCGACTGAGACTAGCATGAACTTCCTCCCAGTAGATCCGTACCTTTTTTGAGAGGGTATAGGATCATTTTCACATTTGGCCTATTAGATTGTCTTCTATTTTCTTTCTCGCCCGGCAGGGTCGTACGCATACCTCGAGCTGGTCGACTTCCATTGAATGGGCGAGGTTGAGTCCAGAGATGACAGCCTCGTACTCGACCTCCTTGTTGGAGGCTTGGAACGAATTTGGTGCGTATTGCTCGATGTACATTCATACGGGGAGGTCGAATTGGCGGCACGCGCGCTCCGCCTTGAGCACGTGACCAGGTCTAGATCTCTGAACAACTTCCAAATGGGGAGGTCGGGCGTTGCTCGCGGTATCTCGGCCGAGCTACTATAGGGGTGAACTCCATGTGAAATCTGCGAGACTTGCCGCTTATTGCGGAGTTTTGGTTTATATTTGATGTCGAACTAGAAGCTCAACTTGCAGGGTCCACTTCATCGATCTTCGAGGTCTACGGTTTGTGTAGCACTTGCTTCATTAGGTGTCTGTTGGGACTTGATGGTATGAGCTTGAAAGTAAGGAGACTTTTCGGGTTGCGATTCTTACTTGCCCGAGGATTAGTTTCTCCATCCTTGGATACCTCTCCTACGCACTCACTCCCAGCTGATTACTGATAAGCCGGTTAGATGTTGTACTCGATCTTTGTCTCACGACCTAAGGGCGGCGGTAAGAGAAATACGAAGCGCGAGTACGAGTAAGGAGTTCCCACGAGAGGGCGTCGAAGGTAGAGTACCACTGGAATGGTTGACGGCGTCGTACTCGTAGCGATCGATGAGTAAAGACTGCATCGACCGCGGCGTCCAGCCCAGGAGCATGCCCAGATGGTTTCCCTGCGCCCGCGGATTGACCTCATAGTAAGATGCCGCAGTGACCATGAACTCCTCGGTTTCATGGATGCATTCTCTGCTCTGACAGTCGGTATGGATCGACGACTAAGAAAACACCTCGTTCATCAGGAAATGAGGACTGTGCTACATCGGTAATGCCCTTTGGGCTAAAGAACGCAGGAGCTACCTACCAGAGGTTGGTGAACAGGATGTTCCAGAAGCAAATAGGGGCATCCATGGAGGTATATATAGATGACATGTTGGTGAAATCAACCACGATTGAGCTCCACATAACTCATATGTCCGAAGCATTCAGATCTGAGAGAGTACAACATGAAGTTGAATCCAGCTAAATGCGCTTTGGGTCTCGGTAGGAGATTTCTTGGGTTTTATGGTCAACAGCGGGAATTGAGGCAAATCAGACAAGATAAAGGCATTGCTCGACATGCCACCACTTAGTCGAACATAAAAAGTCCAACGTCTGAATAAGGAAGAATAGTCGCGTTAAGCTGGGTTGTGTCGAGCCCGGCGATAAATGTCGGCTCTTCCGAGGTTCTAAAAGAAAGCTTTCAATGGGATACCGCATTCTCGAGAAGAAGCGTTATCGGCCACGGAAAACTTACTACGAGCTCGAGCTTCTTAGGCCTCCTCATTGATCGCTTTTTGTCTTTCTAGAGCGAAACCCCTTATTTTTTGCTTGACTGGTTTGAAGGATGGACTAACGTTTAGTACGTAGTGATTGTGCGGGGATCAATCCCTCCGTATCCTCACAACCCATGTGTGAGACATCCTTATTCTATTTCAGAAGTGGGTAAGAGGAGGCTTTTGAGGTCTTCGTAATGACTTGGAGTCGATGTAGGCGGGGAGTGTGGGGCCCATCGTCTAAGCTGTACGGGCTCCCAGCTCTTAGGGTTTGAATGGGTATTTACCTCGTCGCTCATGTCGAGCTCGTCCACGTATATGTTGTCGGCCGCTTTTTGCTTCATGGATGCTGAGTAACACTCTCCCGTATGCGGTAGTGTATGACCATTCACCACTCCACACATGGTAGGAAACTTGATCATCATGTGTAGTAGCGGAGGATGGCCTTTACTAGGCGTTGAGAGAGAGTGCACGCTTGATAACATGTTACAAGCAAATGGGGCATCTACTACGAGAAACTTCACTGCCATTGTTGCCTGGCACGGGGTCTCGAGTGAGCACTATTTGCCAGTGATCGAGTGGCACTTTTCTCTCAGGAGAATCCTCGCGGTGGGTCTTTGGTAGTTCCGACTTCTCCCTTAGATGCCCGTCCTGGCGTCGAGTCGTGAAGATGATGTCGAATTTGAACTCCCATTGTCGACAGGACCCAGATGGATTGTTTTGTTAGCCACAAACGGCCCTTTATTACCAAAGGATCGTCGTGGGGTGTTGGTATCCCCTCAGGAATGTGTTAGGAATGTTATGGGTGTGTTGGTCGGCGGTTTAGACAGCTTGTACTTAGTACATCTGACCTGATGCTTTCAGCGAGTGAGCCTTCCTAAGCGGTAGTTCCCACCTCTGTAGATCCTCCACTGAATCCGTGGATTTCCACAAGGGTGGCCAGTCTTTGAGGTTGTCGATGCATTGGGAGTGGTGGTGGGTACGCGCGACTCGACGCCCCGGAAGACTCTGAAGCGTGGAGATACGAGCGTCGAATCGGAAATGTTATTTCCTTCGAGAGTTGTATGAAATCATTTCGGTGTCGGTGGTCCGCATGGAACTCCTGATACCTCATGTTATCTCTTTTGGTGGGGTCGACCTCATGCGGGACCCGACCATCTCGGGAGCCCATTCATGTTGCACCTCGCGCGAGGGCCGCAGCGATCTGCGTGGCGTCGGGGTGAGCAGCTAAGGTGAACTCCTGCCTTTGTCGCGACTCGAGATTTGAGGTGGTCCCATTTTTGGAAGGGAAGTGGAGACACCTCGTGAGCGGGGACTCGGTTCTTTGCCTTAGGGTGTCCATAGAATCGGGAGCTCGATCCCTTTACGACGTCACGTCATGTGGGCGAGCTCTTCGGATACCATGCCCGAATCTCCGTTCCCATGATTGCTCCCCCATTCTTTGCTGAGAAGGGGTCGGCTCATCGTTTCCGATGTCCCCCCTGAGTATTGTTTCGTTGCGCTCCTCTCTGGGGGCTAGGTGAGGTCCATGCCCCCTGGCTCGGCTGGATTCGGCTTCTGCCTCTCGGGGAGGTCCGAGGTGTGGTTGCTCTTCCGGAGGGGTGGTGTTATGGCCCTCTTGGGCTTGTGTCAGCGCTTTCTACTTGAGTGGTGCATGCCTGGGTGAGTTGCTCTAACTCCTCTATTAAGTGTTGGTTAGTGAGACGGATTGCACATAAAGCCTCGTCGTGTTGAGCTGCTGCTTGTCTGCAATGCGCCTCAGGGAGGTTAGCTATCCACCTACCCAGTGCAGTCACATCCTGGAAGGATTAGGCGTGGCTCTGCGTGTTAGGGTTGATACCATCGATTCTTGAGAGGTCGGCTGTTGTAAAAGGCCCGGCATTCTCATAAACGGCCTTGATGATGTTTTTTGTCCGGGCTTCGGGTTTGGATCGATGTTAGGATCGTTGGCGAGGCTGGGCGCGTGGGCGGGATGTTGCGCTCCTTGCAAAACAGTGCAGAGGATCGGCGTGGGCTCGCTGTTGCCTCTCAGATGCACAAGTCGATTCTTCCTCGATGAAAGAAAGATCCCGGCCTTCTTAGAGGCGGAATGTTCTGCGTACCTTTCAGATGGGTGGCACAGTATTTATAGCATATGTTTTTCCCAATTTGATGGTGGTAAGGATTCTCTCTCATTGGATGGGGGATTTTCTGCCCTTATCGCTATCAGATTAATAAGGGATAATTAAGGAGCAGTTATTGAGAATTATCCTACTTCCCTCATTGGTGAGATTTGGTTTGATTTAGGATAAGTAGTTATTGGGAATTATCCTACTTTCCTTAATGATGAGATTTGGTTTGATTTCTGGGACGACTTTGGTGTCAGTCTTGTGCCCGGGGCGAAACGAGCCCCAGGCTCCAGTTTTGGTAGGTGCCGAGGGGGACACAGGCGTTTCAATGAGCTTACCTTTTTCTTGGGCTTGGTGAGTGGGCTTGCGCGTCTATTTTTTATACCCTATAAATGATAAACATATTTTTAATATTTTAATGATACATCATTTTATTACTATTTAAAGAATAAAAAATATATAACATATATCTGACATAATAATTTTAAGTAATTAAATATATTATTTAAAAAAATTATATATATATATATATATATATATATATATATATATATATATATATATATATATATATATATATATATATATATATATATATATATATATATATATATATCTAAAGATTAATTTGTTTTCTTATATAATTTATTATAAGAAAATAATTATATAAATTATGATATAGTATTTATAAATATTAATATTTTGATAAATGAAAGCGTGATGTGTATAAAAATGCGCCTATGTCTTGTAGTGCACGCGTCGCCTCGAAGTAATATAGTGTGCACCTATACAGTAGCAGGATGTCGATCCAGGATAATTGTTGTTGAATACGAGGAGGTGAAAATTTGAATATTATACGTTTTATAAATGTTGTGTGAAAGCGATGCAGCGTCACGAATTTAAACTAAACTAATAACTAATGCGAATGAATTGCGCGTGTAATGGGCCCAAGAGTATGTCTCCCCGTCTTCGATGGATTATTTCTTGAATTATATTATTCGATTTATATATGATTTATTAATAGCTAGTGAATCTTACTTCACGAAATATACCCTCTTTCTCGGGTGTATCGCCTATCTCGCTAGTAAGAGTTGAGTGTATCTCTACCCCTGGCTTCGATACTCAAAGTACTTATGTTCTAACCTTAATTGCCACCTTGAGGATCGAATATCTCTATTTACAAGATCAGCCCAGAAGTACGCTCTCTCGAGATCCTGGTGCCTCTCATCTCCTCGAGATCTGGATCTCAGGTATAGTCATGTAATAATGGCCGAGACATCACCATGTAAATGATTAACATATATATAAAGCGAATCTTTAACAAATTATAAACAACTTGAATAATATAAAATACTAATCTTTAATCCATGAAAATGTGACAAGGTTCAACAACACCCAGAGTATAAATCTAGAACATCTTGAGATAAGAGAGAATATCGATATGTAATATAGCAAAAACATCAGTACTACTGTCCAAAAAGAGGAAAAATACAAATCATCGGCTCTTCTTCAAGATCAATGTCACTCTGCTCTGATTTAGTGCCACTAGTTTATGCGATCCCGATACCTCAATTACAGGCCCTTTTTGCTTTTAATGATGAGAAAATAAGAAAACTCGCTGACGTCGCGGCGTTGTCGCTTGTTGACACATATTAGTTATTGGCGTCGCGGCGTGAGGACGTCGCGACGTTGGAACGTCACGACGTTTCCACCCATCTTTATGCACTTTCATCCTGCTCGAATGCTTCAAAAAGCGCCCTTTTAAGCACGATTGCACTGCGTTCACACCCGACTATACTAATCAGATATTAGGCTATAAAAAATACGTATTTAAATGTAAAATAATGCTAAAATCGTAAGGCAGACGGGTATAACTTTGAGTGTTTTAGGCACCTAAATCACCCCGAGCTTAGCTTCTTGCTTGTCCCCCAGCGGTACCTCTCCTAAGCGAACACCGCTTTACATCTTATGGTCTAACCGCGAAGATAGTGATGCTGCGATGGCGATAGATGGGGATTGAGTGGTAGAATCCTGCCGTGCAGTTACGTTTGAAGTTCACAATTTGCAAGGTGTTCAACTTTCGAGAAGAACTAGGGTTGAACTTCGGTCGCGATTAGTAGATGCCTCGACCTCAGAGATATTGATAACCTTTCCCAGGATACAGTAATGCGTGAAATAAATGACCTACAATTATACGCTTAGGTTAGAGCGCCCCCCCGAGGCTTGAGTTCGCTTTGCTAATTGGGAAAATCTAACTTCTGAAAGGATCGGAGCCTTACTTAGTTTGCAATTTCTCGTATACTACTCACAACATAGAACAAAACCTTGGTGCCGTAAGAAGTTTATGTTAAGTGTTCATGTAAGCGGGGATTAGTTGGTGACTCCCCCCTTTAGTTGGTTAAGGGCACTTAGGACATTAGTTCCTCGAGACGTCATCCGAACACTCGGCTAAACTGGGGCCTAAGCCCCGTGGGCAGCTTCCATCTTGTCTTTTGTAGCGGGCGGAGTGGGGAGTCAATGACTCTGACCGGGTTGAACGGGGCATTGGGCTTTGAAGGCCCCTCGGAGCTATGCAGGGATTCGTTGGAAGATCCCACTTATTCTATCTCTATCATCATCTATATATAGATATAGATATATATATATATATATATATATATATATATATATATATATATATATATATATATATATATTTTTTTTATTTTATTTTTATTTTGGAGCTCGAAGGCAATCCTCTTTTATTCACGGTGTCTCCCATCTCTTTAGTGTTTAGAGACTCAGTTTGTTGAACCTTAGTAGTCGGGCTCGGTACATCATGTGAGATCATTTATTGTGAGTGTGATAGGCTCCGAAATGGTTTCTTAGGAATGGCAGGGGAGGAAGTAGTCGCTATGCCTCCCCACTATTCAACCTAATTCTGATCATTTAAACATCCAGTGAATCCTTTCTTCCATGACAATAGTGGATTACGCTCCAAAAGTGACCCACATTCACCAAACATGGCATCACCCACACAACTACACAAGCACGGCGGCCTTGCACATGTATATGATCTGCACAAAACCTGAACATGACTAAACCTGAAAACTTCGACATCCTAAGATGAACAAGCGTAAATGAAACTAAGCAATGTAAACTAACATGCATAAGCGAAAATAAACTAAAGCTACAAAATAAACCTGAAACAAATCTAGAAAAACCAGAGGCATCACCCACACTCCCCCCCAGCAAAATGGGCGGTGTCCCACGTGGCGAAAAATAACATAAGAAAGGTAAGAGAACTCCCCTGGTGATCGGGCAGGTCACTGTGGTGGCGGTGGCGGTGGCGGTGGCGGTGGCGGTGGCGGTGGCGGCGGTTGGTGAATGGAGCAAGAAGGCTGTGAGAAGCCTAGCTGGAGCGTGCTGGCTGGCGAGAATAGTGGCCCTGGTTGGCTTGTGCCAGATGCTGCCCATATCAGCGAAGTGCCTCCATATCTGTGTGATGAGGACTTCGGTGCTCTGGGTCTCGTCCACCAATGCATCAAAGCGCTCGGTAAGGAGAGCCACCCAGGGTCCCTCGGGTGGGTGTGGGATTTGGAGGGAGGCGCCTCAGTGAGGCTGGCTGTGGTGGTGGTGGAGGTGGGTGAGACGAGGACGGCCCAATATCCCCCTGGGGATCGTCCAGGAGTCCAAAGCGGGCCTGATAGTCATGAAGCTCGTCCTCGTCCGAGGGCTCATGACCTGAATCGTAGGTCCCCTCAGGTCGTGGTACACCCGGTTTGTCCCTTTTAACCGATATTGCTTTGATGGGGTGCAACCATGCCTCATTGTCATCAAGGGGCACCCCGGCTCGTTTGCATAAGCCATAAATGAGGAAAGGGTGCCCCAATTCATCTTGGCGTCCGGTTATGGAGGATGGCGTCCTCACATAGCACTGCCGACATCAAAGGGATATCTGAATGATGGCATAATTGAAGCGGGCACGCTTGGCGGTCACTCGCTGCGTTCGTCGTCGAATGAGGCCTTGATGTGATGAAGTGATGCCCGGTGGGGATATAGGCGAGATGTTTGGTCTTAAAATGGTACAAGTGGCCATCATGGTTGAGTTTTCCACTCGTAGGCCGTTTGTGAACCACTATTGACTTGAGGTAGTCGGGTCGCTCGTAAAGTCGATCAAAAGGCTCAGGGAACATGGTGAGATCATAAAGTAAGTTTGATAGACTCACTTGCTTGAGAGTCTGCCAACACACCTCACTCGGACCTTCTTGGCTTGACATGGGAGCCCGGGTGGCGTAAATTCTCGCACCACACTCATCGCGAGTTGGATGGGGTGGTTAGCGAAAGTGCTAGAATCCCGCTTGGCGCGTCGTCTTGCGGAAATAATCCTTCGGTGGTGGAAACCCTTTCATGTAATAAACGAAACGGTTCTCTTCTGCGGTGTCTTGAGACCCTTTTCCTTTTCCTCATTGGTTGGCGGCACCCTCACTGGGCCGACCCCGCTTTGTAGGCAACTTTTGCCTCTTGCCAAACATTGGTGGAAGAATTAAGGACAATTGAGACGAGGGAAGGACCTACGTGGACAAGGTAGCCAATTGGCACCAACAAGAACACACCCTAATGGACTAAGCAATCGTAGCGAGCACCTAAAGTGCACTAGAAAAAAACAAGGCTAACCTAGTGCAAATAGACATTTGTGACCTAAAATGTGACCTGCCAACCCCGAAAAGAGACCTAATGTGGAATCTGAACCAATGCGAGGACACTATGTGGAGTGCTGGCAGGGCGGCCGAGGGCCGGTGGGCGGGAGTTTGGGAAGGAGGATGGTGACGGCGGAGTCGGAAGGTGTTGGAGAATGAAACCTTGGCCTCAGGCCGGTGTGATAGGACTCAGAGGTATGGTGAGAAGAAGGCGACGGGGGATTAGGGTTGAGGCGGGCGATCACGAGGTAGGATCAAATGGGAGGTGTTTGGCCTTAAACAGATTCCAGCGTCAGCGGCGCGTTCGGGTCTGCTTGTCGCGACGTTCGAGGAAAAAATGGTAAAAATCGGCGTCCACGGCGTTGGGATCAGCGTCGCGGCGTTCGAAGGAGTTGAAAACCAGCGTACCAGCGGCGTTGAGAGTCAACACGTCGCGGCGTTCGAGAGAGGAGCAAAAACGGCGTCGCGATGTTGAGAGTCAATGTCGTGACGTTCCAGAGGAGGGTCAAATTGACGTCGCGACGTTGAGACGTCGCGGCGTTACGAGGAAAGACCCAATGCAGTTAATTGACAACGGTCTAAGATAAGGAAAACTCCTAAATGCAATTGTGACTCTTGAACTTGTTAAAGCGGATCCTCCCTCGAGACTTTCGATTGCAGGTCGAAAGTAGGCATCGGGATTGGGTGCAGGACGAGAAACATAAAACCAACATACCTAAAGCGAGATAATAATAAAAATTTAAACCATAGAAGAAGGAAAATTACTTGAAAACTTGGAGTTGCCTCCTAGAGCGCTATGTTTAATGTCGTTAGCTCGACCCGGCCACGAATCTCGATGTGCTGGGAACCCAGAGCTCTTATGGCAAGCTTCTTGTCTTTGCGTGTCACGGTCGATGGAATGATCAGCTTATCTGCATGGAACTGCGCCCCGATATACGGCGGCGGATTTGTGTGGTATGAATGTTCCTTTCTCGGGATGTGTAACCTGCTGGCCTCCATGTGAAAAGACCTTAGTCCTTTGTGAAGTCGGGACCGTCTAGACTGATTTCGGGAAAAGAGTTTTGAAGCGGAATTAAGCAGAGGACTTGTTGTCCACTTTCGAATTCCTTCTGTGTGTGTTTATCGTGCCGGGCTTTTATCTTTTCCTTGTAAATGCGGGCATTTTCATAAGCTTCATTCCTGAATTCGTCTAGTTCAGCTGGGCTATAGCGGTCGCTTCTCACTTAGGGTAGTGTGCGTCGTATTCAGCTATAAGAGGTTGCGATAGGCTCGATGCTCCGTTCCAGCTGGAAGATGGCATGCTTTTCCATAAACAATTCTAAGGCGACATACCCGAGGGTGTTTAAATCTTTGTTGATACGCCCGCTAGTGCATCATCAATCTTTTGGAGCCGGTCCTTCCACGGGCCACTTCTTGTCTTCTCAGAATGGACTTAATTTCTCGATTTGGCCTCTGCTTGCCCGTTTGGCTACTTGGGTGATATGCAGGATGTGCGATGGCGCGCCCTGCCATGCTGCGAATCATCCGATCATCTTGTGCCAGTAGATGCGGATTATCATGATCGGTGCACGAGGGGTTCGTCGTGAGTGTGGCTGCCGAAAATTGAGCCCTTGCCTTAGCATCATTAGTGCGGTCGAATTGTGACCAGCCCGAGACATATTCACCACTTGACAAGATGTACAGGTTGTTATAAGATGGGGGAAATGGTCCCATGAAATCTATCCCCCATAGGTCAAACAGTTCTACTTCCAGAATGGGATGCATGGGCGGTTCGTCCTTTCTAGAAATGCCCCCCATTCGTTGACATCTGTCACATTTGGATACGAAATGATGAGCATCTTTGAATAAGGTGTAGGCCGATGAAACTGGATTGAGCACCTTGGTACAACGTTCTCACGGCCTGAAATGTTCACCACATGGTAGAGTGTGGTAGTGTGGTTCGAATCGCGTTCATTTCATCTTCGGGCACCTGACTCCGGGATCACTTGGTCGGCCTGATAATACGTAGAGGATTGGCTCATCTCGATAGTAGTGTTTCAAGTGCGAAAACCTCTTTTACGTTGATAGTTAAATTAGGAGGGACTACCTTGGCTACCAAACAATTCACGTGTCTGCCCGAACCATGGAGCGCCTCTTGTCGTCGATAGCTAAGAGTTTCGTCCAGGAAGTCGTCATTCACTTGAACCTCATCACTTGCCGCTGTTCGTGAAAGATGATGCGCATTTAGGTTCTCCGGTGCGCTTTAGCATGCTTTAATCTCAGCCGTCAAATTCTTGCGACAAAGAACCCACCGGATTAATCGGGGTTTAGGCGTCTTTTAGTCATCAAGTATTTAATGGCGAGAATGATTAGTGTGAACTACGACCTTGTTACCAATCAAATAAGGCTGAATTTGTCAAAAGCGAAACGATAGCTAAAAGTTTTTACGTAGTGGCATAACTCAAGCGAGAGCATCATTAGTCTGCTTGCATAATAGATTACACAGGAAAATTTTCTCTCCTTGTTTACGCCCTAACCTTGCTCCGATACTTAAAAATAAAGCTTGCGTCACACATAAGTTCAAATGGAAAGGACCAATCCGGAGCTACCACAATAGGAGCTGATACCAATTTATCTTTTAATACTGAAAAGGCGCGCAAACACTGGGCATCAAACTCAAATGGGGTCCCTTGGACTAGGAGATTAGACAATGGTTTAATGATTTGAGAGGAAGTCTTTGATGAAGATCGTAGATAGAATCCGGCGTGGCACAAAACTTCTTATCCCTTTTGCTCGATGGTGGAGGTAATTTTTTCTGTGCTTCAATCTTTGCTCTGTCTACCTCATTCCTCTTCTTGAAATCACATGCTGATGCAATGCCCTCTTGTACCATAAAATGGCACTTCTCTGGTGAGTACGGGTGGTCTCTCGCATCTCACAATCGCGATCTCAGGAAATTTTCCAGACCGGTTGTCGAATGAATTTCCCAATCTGAAAAATCATCCATGAAGATTTTGATTGTCTTCTCCACCATGTCGGAGAATATGGCCATCGCCACATCGTGTCCAGGCGCATTTACCACGGTGAGGGCATCGCTGGTGTCGCGAATGTCCCATAGGGCATGTGATATCGTCTTCTCCCTAATCTTTAGGAGTACATAGCAATTTGATTGTAGCGGGAATATCCATCAAAAGCGATAATACTCATGGCCAGGCTAATGATCAACATCCCGATCCGAAAGCGGCAATGGAAATGATCTTTTCGGGTGGCTTTGTTAGGTTCCAGATAATCAATACAAATCCTCCACCGAATGGCATTCGAGAAGAGCGAGTAATATGTTATTCTCGGTTCTTATGATAGTTGTTCCTCCCTTCTTAAATCTTTACTTGGCCCCGGACTTACCCATGTATGCAGAAATAGGATAAATTACCACGAAAATATCTAGCCATTTCAATACTTCCTTCGATTTACCTCTTTCATTGTTGGATTCAACACTCCCTGTAGCTTCCAGAAGGTTTATGCCCACGTCTTCCAAGCGAAATCGTGCATGCACATGGAAGAAACGAATCCCTTTTAAATGAAATTTAGAGACCATCCAGAGTGCATTTTATGATCTCACAGGACCTCGATAACTTCTCCTCCTCACAGTTCGATCGAGGATCTTTGAGATGATCATTGGAGTGGATGCTACCCCGAATATGCATACTTCAAATGGCTAGGTAGAGGTTTTTGTTCCATCTTGGGTGGTTGTTGGCCAAATAACTTGCTTGGCGTTTTAGCTCCTTCACCTAGAGATTCGAAGTATTTCCTTCTATTGGGTCGAAAGAATCCATCCATTTTTACATATTCCTGCGCACTCTTCGCTCATATTTTGGAATCTCGTGCGTGCTAGGCTAGCTTCGAAAGGATCGTGAGGACCACTTTGGCTGAACCTATATAGCCTCACTATCTACGCCATGAAACATGTATCACTTTGCGGGATGTCTCACGACTTGAACACGTTAGACGACTTCATCCTCCTGCGCTCGATTCAGTTCTCCCCTACGAATATCAATCATTGCTCTGGAGTTAAAAAGCTTGATGCACCAGATTATGGGGTATTTCCTTATCCTCTTCCATATCTATCCTGATAGAAATATATTTGGGAAGATAAACTTGTCAACCTTTACTTCAAAAGACATCTTCTATTACCTCTCGGATGCTTCAAGGATCTGTCGGCAACTGAAGTGTTGTAGTTGGGCCAGGCTTCACTAATCAACGTTTAAAAATTGACAAAGAGGCGTAGGATTAATGCGGCACCCAGATCACACGAGTGCTCTCTCAGATAGCATTTCCAGTGATTGCGGATAAGTGAAGCTGCTTTTTAGGTCTTTTAGCTTTTGCGGCAGCTTCCTCTGAAGTATGGCACTACATTCTTTAGTTAAGTTAACTGTTTCGAAATCAACCAATCTTCTCTTCTGAGATAGTATGTCCTTCATAAATTTTACATAACTGGGCATCTGTTCCAAAGCATCAGCAAACGGGATATTGATGTGTATCTTCTTGAACACTTCCATGAATTTGGTGAACTGCTTATCCAGCTTATGCTTAACAGGCGTTGTGGATATGGAATTTGTGGGTTGTCCACGACTTGATGGTATTTCCTTGTTTGTGTCTCTCTCGAGGCTGTTCCACTATCTGTCGTGAGCGTTTTGACACGGTACGGATGGCCTTCTCATTCTCTGCCTCCTCTCTATGGCGGGGGTTGCTCACATTGCCTCGATTTCTTTACCCTTCGAGCGTATTTGCTAACATGGTCATTCCCATCTCTCCTCGGGTTCACCCGAGTTGCTTATTAAGGAACTCGGTTGCCTTCTATCGATAGATTGGCCGTTTGACCCATTTATGCCTCCCGAGTTTCTCAGCTAATGCGGCTTGATTGTTGATTGGGGCACATTCTTTATCGCCTTTGTCTCATTCATAAAATCGAGTGGGAGGTCGACATTTGTGCGAGGGCTTGTTCCACATTTTTTCTCGGGGGGTGGTTCGCTAACTTCGGTTTGATGGCATATTGTTACGATTGTTTCTCCATCCATACCCTTGATTGTTATTTGATTCGATTATTACGCCACCCCTTGGCCTTGATTTTATTACGATAATTGTTTCCCCTATCATCCTTATTCTTGTGGCCGACTCACGATTGAACCTCGACACGTCTTGGAGCTGCTCTAACGTTTGGTTTCACGGTAGCGTGTCTTGTATCTTTGTCCTCCAGCGGAAATTCACCACGAAACTCCATAGGTTAAGTCACGTATGGCGTCGCGGTTCCTTACGTCTATTCAAGCATTTAGTCGAATTTGTCTGCTTGTGATTAACAGTTATTGAGAACCTCATTGTCCGTGCCACCCGTGGCTTTTCTTGGGTGTAGTCTTCTCCGCAGGCCAGGTTGTATTAGTCGCCGGCATACGAGATTTTCATAAGCAGTGCGTGGTTTCTTCATTAGTGCTCCTCCGGTAGGGCATCGATCAACTGTTCTAGTTCGTTCCTCGGACCATTATAGAACTTATGGACCTGCATCCATCTTGTTAGTCTGTGATGTGGGCACTTTCTCAGTAGTTCGTGAAATACGTCGTACCTGCCCGGGGTTCTCCTTCCTAGTTGTCGAAAGTATTGATCTCTTGCACAAGTTGTGCAATTTTTCGAGAGTGGATAGAGCAGTCGGGAATTTACGCGCTGTCGTTCCATGAAGTAATGGAATCAAACGGTGACTTGTTAGCCGATGCTTTGGCTGCATCACCTAGTGAGGTGGGAGCAATCTGTTTGGGGCCTCTTCGGTGACCCGTTGTACTTGATCGTGTCTGGAAACTTCAAGAAAGTTGGTGAATGCATATTTTGGATTCTCATTAAACGACGGAGTGGAGCAAGATGTTAGGACTTGTCACGTAAAGTAGTGACTTGACTCGAGAGTTGTTTGCACGAATAGATGGTCTTCGATGGTACATGCACGAGCAATGTGGCGGTGAGTGCAAACTCCTCTAACAACATGAATGGATCATCAAAACAGTATAAAAACGGCACGGGTGTGATTCCTTAGTTATTCCCATTTCGGCCTCTCACGTGGCTCGTTTTGCTCAATCTTAGATCGTGTTCTTCATTGTTTTCCATGTTTGCTAGATTTCTAGTGCGATTCAGTTCTCTTGTTCTCGGCGTATTCGATTATGCAAAAGTTCTTTACGGCTCGAATCAAGATGTTGAGTCGACTGATCTCGATAAGTCGCATGTACTCGAAACCTTAACTGCCCGATCACACACATGAAGCAAAGACCCAGTACCGGCACTTGTAAAAACAAATAAAAACAAAAAAATTCCAGAGTAATATCTAATTGCTTTATTCTCTATATCACTCTAAACCTATCCCTGGCAACGGCGCCAAAAACTTGACAGGCTGAAAGCGTGATGTGTATAAAAGTGCGTAATGCTTGTGAGAATTGCCTTGATAAGCCTCAGTAATATAATTGTACCTATGGTACGGATATGTCGATCCACGGGGATAAGTGTTATTTGAATCTGAATTGGCTTGAATATTATACGTTTATAAATGTTGTGTGAAGAAGAGTACTAGAGTGCAGATTTAAACTAAACTAACTAATCTGAATGAATTACTGTGTAATGGAGACTAAGGCTATGTCTCCCCCTGTCACTTTCGATGGATTATTTCTTAAAGATGATAGTCGGTTTATTTATGATTTATTAATGGCTAGGTGATCTTGCTTACGAGAAATACCCTCTCGAGGATGTATCCCAGCCTATCTACGCTAGTAGAGTTGAGTGTATCTCTACTGACTCGATACTCGAAATGCTTAAAAATGTTCTAACCTTAATTGCCACCTTCGGGATCGGAATATCTCATTCTGCGAGATTAGTAAAGAGTGCTCTACCAGATCCACCAGGTATCCTCATCTCTCGAATCTCGGATCTCCAGTATAGTCATGTTAATGTTGGCCAGACATCACCATGTAAATGATTAACAGATATCGCAGATGCTAACAAATTATAAACAACTTGAATAATATAAAATACTAATCTTTAATCCATGAAAATGTGACGGGGTTGACAA